>JAMKCH010025940.1:0-29928 GCA_023653785.1 Ophioderma brevispina
GTTTGAGCCACAGTCTTAATGTCCTGGCCCGATCGCTAATAGCCTCGTTCTCAGGGACCTCCCAAATTTTACCGGAGTGGTCAAAATTTTGGTAAAAAAAAAAAAAAAAAAATCAGAAGAAAGCTACTATTTTTTCACATTTACCCGTGTGAAATCTTAGGGCTAAAGGTTGGTGTGCTTGGAAGTTATGAGCGAAATAATGCCCCTTTTTTGGCTCGACCCAATTTAGTTTTACACAGTAAAACAAATTCTATGGGGATTAACAAAAATCACGTTTTTTCGCTCTCACATCAAACGGTTTGAAATATCAGCGCGAAACTTTACATTTGAGTTTTCGAGTGAGGGCAATTCCTATCAAGATGAAAAAAAATTAATAGACTTAAAATCGACCATCTCCCTTTAAGTAAAACCTGGTGATCAAGCCCCGGCTAGGAACTGATTTCTATCTCAATATTGGCACCTAACTCACCAAATTTGCTTGCAAACTTCTTAAATCGGCCCAAATTGATCTCTAGAGTATAGATTGATGCTTAACACAGGCAGACAACATTCAAGTTCATCGTGACCCACTCAAACAGGCTTGGGCCATATCTGAATGCTGAATTTCTGTAGGAATCAACACCACTAAATACCTCCCCATAGACTTGTGTACAAATGAACCTTCACCAAACGTCAATTTCTCTCTCGGCTATAAAGCACGGTTATGTCCAAAACTGGATTTTTGTGGGAAGATTGGACAAGACTTCTTCAACAAAATGAAAATGTGCATATGGATTAAGCTTATTTTTTAGCTGCAGAGCATCAAAGTATTTTGCATCTTTTCAACACGTCCCACGTCCTAGTTTTCATTTTTTCTAGATGGAAGCTTGCAACCGTATCGCCAAGAGCCTCAAGAAATTATACAAAATGCCACAGACCAAATCTTTCAACCAACCCAATGGTTTGTCACTGTCCAAACATTCTGATAATTTCAATTTGCATTTAAGACAAAACAACTTAATCACATTTTATAGACTCTTCATTTAGGCAGGGCCATATTTGGGACTCCAACACTGTCTGCATCTCAGCACTGACGTCGTCTGCTACACACCTAGTTTATTTAGTGGTGTTATTCCAACAATTTGACGGAATCCTCCATAGAAACACGTGATATTGAAAATGCACGCTTCTCAGCACACATACTTGGTATAGGGAAATTTGCAGTAATAGGACTTTGTGAAGTCATACTCCCAACAGAAGCTGTGTTTTGGATATAGTATCTTTATAGAAGTAAATTACATTTTTTATTATCTTATATTAATTACTCAAAATATTATAATTTTGTAAATACTATAGTGAGGTACCTGCAGCTCAAAATCAGTACATGTGAAACCTCACTACCTTACAAGGCATTGCAGGAGGCGGGGGGCCTATACTGGAACACGAAGTATCTTCATTTAGTAAAGTATCTGCTCAGGTGAAAACATTGCCAGCTAAAGTTCGAAAAAATCTGAAAGTTTCACGTTAGGTCCCCTATGGCAACATCATAACATATGCTAATTAAACCCAGCCGTTCCAGCGATGATCACATAATGTTTATGATACTGCACCGGGCTTGCGGAAAATTTCTTTCCCGTTAGTTAACTTGAATGTATTTTCAACATCATCTATTAATAGGACACAGTCATTCATAAAAGAGTTATGTCGTTTCTATTGTTCTGTATCTATTGTAACTGCGCATGAGTGAAGGTTATATGAATTAAAAATCCAGACTTCGGCAACAAATCCCTGGCGGGTTCGAACCCCCACATTGATTAATTTTGAGAAATGGAATTGTGCGAGTTTGTTAAAGTGAGGATAGACGATATAGTGTGCTTGTCCCAAGTTAATAACTAAGGAAAAAAATATAGACACCGGGCTTCGGCGTTTGCGTTAGCAGGGGGTGGTAGTGTGGATCCTGGAATCACTCGGATAATTTACAAGGAATTTACCCTCTGCGGAGGTCATCTCCATGATCACGAAATATTTATGCACTACCTTATCACCGGAGCTCACCGGCGAGCGTACATTGGCTGAGGAAATATGTAAATAGGGACTAGTGTAGGACAAGCTCCCTAATTATAGTTTGCCACTGCTCCTGGGAAGCTTGTCGTAATGGCAACCAGACGCAAAACAAATTTATTTATGCTCTTTATCCGAACATTCCATATTCAATTTTATTCACGATTTGTGGAGCAAATTAAGGAACGTCAAGTCTTCGCAATACAAAAGTTCTAAGGGGGCTGTCCCCGGCATTACATATGTCTAATTTGCCCTGGGCCCCCCACATGTTTATAATTCAATATCTTTTAACCTAGAAGTTGCACTCCAACACCACACAACTGTCTAATTAAACATAATTATAAGTTTTCTAAGGATTCATTTGTTTCATGTGTGATCTAATGAATCAAAACGGAATGCCACATTTATGTAAACAATTGCCTAATAGCGGTTCTAATACATGTAATTGTTGGTGAAGGGGACCAATTTACATTAGGGCCTATGCACAAGGTCTCTGGGGTTGAAGTTCGAATTCACAATTATTTTCTACTGCTTTGTTAAACTCCGGTGTGATTTTTGAGGATGAGACCCACATAAGCAAGACACGAAAAACCGGTGATATGTATGGATTACGATTGATAAGATGTAATCAGGTCCCTTCCCTATATAATTCCAATATGACAATATTATAACCAAATAGATAAAACCGCACCAAATGAACATTACCATTTAGTTAATTTAGATATTGATTAGAGCGTGTTCTGTATGCATTTTGTTATGTACTTTTTTGATAGTATCTTACCTGATTGGAACTAAAGCCACCAGTTAAATGCCAACAATGCTGCAAACTGATCCGGTGACCAGCAAAAGGCAAAAAGGTGATCACAAACAATGAGGGAGCATTTCTATCACTTTCCCGGTTCGGGCTCTTAATAGCGCAAAAGCCGGGCTGTTCGGAGATTCGTTTTCTCTGAGCTAAGTTCCATAGCTTGTTTTCGGCAACTCCAAAAATTGTTCCAAACATGCGTAATGATCATAATAATCATCGGTATGAAGTATTCAATCAAGAAAAGAACTTCCAAAAAAACGGCTTGAAATTCGGTTATGGCCATTTTCACTCACATTGTCAATCTGTGTTTGTTGAAAGTGATAAGAATGAAAACGTATTGATGCAAAAACGGACGCAACCCAAATTTAACACCACAAGACTTTGGGGTCGAGATTTGAGAAAAACCAGGAGGGAAAACAAACGCGTATTCTTATGGGGTAGGATATGGCGAGATACCGCTCCACGGAAACCATGGTCAAGGTGACAATAGGATGCGACCATCAGGCCCACATCAAAACAGACGAATAAAAAAAATGAGTTTCCAATGATAATTCACCGCGCCAAATTCAGGGTACATTGATTAGAGTTGGTACAGGAATTAAAAATAACTGAGAGTAAGGCACATCCGCGAATGCGGCAAGTTCGAATAACAATCGTTTGTCGTCGATCTTTTTCATCTTACGATTGTTTGCACTACACACATATTTACAAGTCCAGTACCAATTATCACATTATTGCCATGATCAAGTGAACAAGTTTGGACAATTTCCAATGCACGTAGCATAAATCACCCATTTGATCGGTCACTTTGACTCAGATGTGGTTTACCGTAGTAAGACCGTAGAGTTATCCGCTTAGTTAAGAGGCTTACTGCCTGAGAAGTGAAGTATGTGATACAAAAGTCCAGTTTACGTGACAAGACATAAGATGAGAGGTTTTGAAGAATCTAAAGGTGTTTGTAAAAAGTAAGTTGATCAGGCATTTAAAACCCTTAAATGAACGTATTTCATTTACGGTTACATGGAAATAGATACATCTATCGAATTTTGGAGAGTTTGTTATTTTGGCTAGGCTTAACAAAAACTGTTACCTGTTATGTGGTTTTAAAAAATCAATAAATTTTTTTTTTTTTTTTTTTTTTTTTTTTTTTTTTTTTTAAAAAATCTTCATATTAAAATTATTAGTGGGATGATTTTTAAAAGAACATCCCACACAATATCTCCTTACTGTCCACCGTGGAGTTTCCAGCTTCCAGTTGCGCGTTAGAAGTTGTATGTACGGGGTTGCCGCCAAAAAATCTGTTCTTTTTCTCCAAGACGAAAAATCTAGTGCAAAAAAGTGTACTTTCACTTTTTGCTAATCCTTTAAGAACTTTCTTTTCCTTTCTTCCCACATGGAGTTGCTCATAAATTGTCCGCTCAACTCATTCTCTCAATCCCTGTTTCTAAACCATGGTAGATATTACAAAGTACTTCTGTTTCACATCAGCCCTTTGAAAAGACAGGCTAACGTAACGTCCAAATGTATCACAAGTTTTCAATTTAGGAAGTATTTATCAAAGCGTGTTAAAGCCACCATACGTATGCAAATATCCCCTGACAGCGCGATTAAGGAGGTTCAACAGAAGTCTTCACTCTCACGGGAAACAAACTAACACAAATTACTGGCAGGAGTAGTAGAGTTCCACTATATTGATGCATTTCGGCGTACTTACGCTGTTCCAAGTCACGTGAACACCCATTTGGACCATGCATCAAGCATTTCATTGTCGATAAGGAAGTAGAGTGCTGTATATTAATCTAGGCACACATTTTCAACATTTCAACAAAGCTAGTTCTGAACACCGATCACTTCAAATGCCAAAGTATTACATCAGAAGATTTAGCATTGTACGTTTTGGTCACGTACCTTTTCATTTTCCGTCTCTTTACGAGAGACATGTTTTAATTTCAATTGCGCAAAGGAAAATACCTCTTGGGCGTTTGTTTCCCGCAAGACGACGAAGAAAATGGTATTTTTCAAACGATAAAGAAACGCTAACTGCAAGCCCGTTTTTTATAGAAAAACAAAGAGATTATCAGGTTTTAAAAGGGTAATGTTAAAATTAACTTATTTCATTTGCATTTTTTTATCCAGAGTACTCAAACAACATAAAACAAAATTGCCCACACTAGAATAGACATATAATAGTAAAAGACAGTAAGATCATCATATTGCACATAAAATTATATTAAAATTATCCACGGTATACAGGTATCCGTAGAATTATTTGCAGAGTGGCTACGGAATAATAAAACCAGGAGTACCAGGATAGGCCAAAAAGCCTTTAAATGCCCAAAATTCAATTGGGGGTCCTTAATGCAAGAAAAAAAACCAAAAGTGAGTGACAGCAGCAGGCAGGCAAGGGCGAACAAAACAAAAACAGATAAGGAACACTCAACATGCACAAACCACAGTGCCAAACATGATCTCTATTGTATACAGCCTTATAACGTACAAAAAACATGCAAATTACAGGACTACATGTTTCCATCATCGGTTAAACAATGGTACGTAAACCTTGGTTTGCTTATAAATACGGATTGCCCACTTGCTAATCATAAGAAAATTGGAGGGCCAATGCCTATATAGACCAAAACATCCTACGTCACTTCCTTTTGTTGCCTGCGAACCATTCCTGCGAATCTTTATCTGAGACCGAATGTACTTATTTCGTCTCAGTCGTTATGGCCCATAGTAGTAAAAGAAAAAAACTCTAAACGATTACAATTGCCCAGTGTGTAACAGTCAGGCCGACCTATTTCAAGGTACCAGGCCCTAACATGGTTTACAAACATTGCTGTTTAACTGGTTCTACATACACAAAGATAGCAACAAGTAGAAACTATTTCTATTAAAGTCCTCCAGATGATATTTTAGCCTCTCTCCAGTTTGAAAATCCAAAAAAAAAAATGGTTGAAAAAAAATGGAGTAATTATACTGAAAACAGTATCAACTTCAGTGTTTTGTTCGTAATAGTTTGAATATTTTATCGGTGGTTTATATTATTGTTTTAGTGACTTTAAACCCCATAATCTTAAACAGCTGGGACCACCTTTAATTTTCGGCGTCGATTTATATAAGTGTATCAACAAGGATGAGTCGTGCAATAATTTTGAAGTGTGTCTTTAAGGATTATGTAAAAATGATTGATTTCGATTTTAAGTTAAAAGTTTCATTGATATTGAAGGTTATCCATGCTCCAATTGGACTTAATGGTGAAAACAATCATATAGATTTCTCAAATTTTGTATCAAAAATAAAATGCACTACTGTCAGTTGTAAGTATAAAAAGGGGAGGCCCACCAAACCATTGTTACATTTTTTCACAAATAAAATTGGATCTGCAAGGTGTAAGTAGGGACCTATTTTATTAAGTTTCATGTCATCAATTGAATATACATGGGAAAACATACTGGCAATTTATGAAATGGTGTTAATTCCACCAAGTTTTTTTGCAGCTATTTTATTAACATCTAGAGAAGGAAAAAAATAAAGAATGGGACCAAAATTCGAAACAGCGAGGACCACAACAAAGTCGATGATTATTGGCCACCATAGAAGCAATAAGGCGATTTTGCCGCGATCCCCATTAAATGTATCTCGTTAAGTGCCCATTTTCCGCCGGGAACTGGTACAAGCCGGAAGGACGTCAGATAAAAAAATACGGTTTTATTTAAGAGCGTTTACTTAATACTAGAAACAACCAAAGGATAAAAAAAAAACAAACCCGACGCGCTTGAGTTGAAATTCGACACAAGGTGGTATTTTGATCGTAATAGTGCCCTATATTCGCCGCAGTACGTGCCACGTAATAGGATTCGTTGTCCCGCCAACAGTCAAACAAACCCACAAGGCTTATAAGCGCGTAAAAATTCAACTTTAGTGTGTTGTAGCATGTGGCCTGTCCCTGTTGATTTGTTTGGACCGATGCTTTGCAAAACGAGGTCCTTTACGTGGGCATACAAATGTTATTTAAATACTTAATATTGCACCAATTTATTTAAAAAAAAAAAAAAAAAAAGACTAAATTAAAAAGATTGATTCACCAGAAACAAATTAAGAATTGAAAATTAGTTGGAATAGCGTTGAAAATGAAGGATATGTCTGTAGAATTTCTCATAAGTTGGTTTTTTGAAATTGAAAAAATTTGACAGAAAAGGCTGTTGAAAATCTAAGTATCAAAAGATAGGAATCTCAATGAAATTATGTGTTGTAGTAAGGTGACCGCTCCGTCGTAATGCCTAAAATATCATATTTTTGTGCTTATTAGATTGCTTTAGTATGCATAGAGGCTTACAAGGATTAGTGTTCTAAATACAACCCTCTTTTTGCAACAAAGCCACAAGCCCAAGGCCGGGTATCATAGCAACCAGATTACTACAGTGGAGCAACGGGACCGGGGCCGGGAGGCAGGAAGGGAACGCGCCGAGAGGAGAGAAACAACAACCGACCGACCGACCGACCGACCGGCCGACGACGCGACCGGACCGACGAACCGAACTACCCGACGATCCGAAAGCACCGACCGAACGACCGACCGACAGACCTACCGAACGAACCGAGCCTACAGACCGACCGACCGACCGACCTTACCTACAGGACCGACTACCGACGGACCGATCCGAACCGACCGACAGACCGACCCTACCGTACCTACCTACTGACATACCTACTGCCTATCTACTAACCGACCGACCTCCCTACCGAAGCTACATATCCGAACTTACCTTACCTACCTACCCTACCTACCTAACCTACCGACCGACCGCCGACCGACCGACAGAACCGACACCAGACGACCGACCGACACGGACGAACGACCGACCGAACATAACGACCGACCCGGCCGACCGACCGACCGACCCGACCGACAGCCCGACCGACCGACCTGAGACCTAGCACGACGAACCGACCGACCGAGACCGACCGACCGACCGACCGAACCGACAGACCGCCGCCGACCTATCCGGACGACCGACAGAACCGACCGACCCGACCGACCGACCCGGAGGGGTAGCCGACCGACCGACGACCGACCCAGACCGACCGACCGACAACGAAGATTCCGTACCGACGACCGACCGACGAGCAGACCGGACCGATCGACGACCCGACCTACCGACGACTCGGACCGACCAGACCGACCGACAAGTACCGACCGACGACCGGACCGACACGACCGAACGACCGACAGACCGACCGATCCGACCGACCGACCGGACCGACCTACCTACGACCGACGGGAACACCACCGACCGACCGACCAACGTACACGACAGACTCGACCGACGACCGACGACCGACGACCGACGACCGACGACCGACGACCGACGACCGACCCGACAGACCGACCGACCGACCGACCGCACCGACGCCGACCGAAAGACCGACCGACCGACCGATCCTGACCAGACACGACCGACCGAACCGAACCGACCGACCCCCCACGACATACACCACGAAACACGTCCCCCCGACCCGACCACCTACCGACTACCACCGACCCCACCCCACCCGGACCGACCCCCTCGAGCCTACGACGACACCACCTACCCCCTACCTACCCTACCAACCCCCCACTCCGCGACCTTTACCGAACGCCCTACCTATCCCCCCCCCACTTACACCCCTCCCCCCTCTACCTACCTACTAACCCACGACACACTACCCATAACTATTGTACCCACAACCCCACAACCCCCAGCACCCCCAAGATCTTGCTGACACGGATTCAGGCATAACGGTTTCACCAAGAAGATAAGACAATTGCGCAACCGTTAACATGGACACAGTTAATCACGGACTCTCTTGCGTCTGTTGACCTCCAGAGTATCCAACACACTAGTTCACCGTCACGCTACCACTTTGCCCACACAGTGTCTGAACGAGGAATTAGTCTTGAAGCCATGAAATCAGCATCGATTTCGATTAAGTCTGTTCCTAGACTCTTAACCCAAGCTGGTTCTCATTAAAAACTTATGTGTTAGACCAGTTCCTAAAGGTGGCCAACTTTTCCTTGTATATTGCGGGCGTATTTCATCAAGCTGTCAAGCATTGCATCTGTAATTCCGGTGTGAAGGAAAGAAATCTGGCTTGTGCACCAACTCCTCTCAAAGTATCGGCCTATAGTCCAATCTTTCATTGTTGGAAATGTGATTGGAAGAGTGAGCAGTGAATCAGTTAACAAACAAGAGCAGTCAAGAGGGTTTGCATTTCCGTAAACGAGGACTGTTCGGGCTCTTGGACCACTCCACAACCGGGCATGGACCCCTCACACGTTTCAGGCCCCCTATTAGTTAAATATCGTCACCCACACCATTTGCATTTTGAGCATTAATTTTACACCAATCCGGGGGCTTGAAACTAACACAGCACTGGCTATTGCAGCCAAGCCGGAACCAGCTGTCAGGAATGTAAAGGCAGATTTAACAGGGTTTGTGCGGGTATTCCAATTGTAGATTTTCAAGCGACGGACGTACGTAGAACAAAATGGGTGATGTTTTTGGTTTGGGCTGGATTACACCAGTAATGGCGGATCCATTCGGACCATCACTTGGTGGTCAAAAATTGTTCTTAAGACACCAAGATCCACCCACATTGGAGAAAAATGTACTTGGTACCCTGCACAATATTATTACTCTCGTCGAACCGGGGTTATTGATTTAATTATTGACTGCGTAAAAGAAAGAGTTATAAGAGTGTTCCTTTCCAACAGCAACCCACAGGATACATTTAATTCACCATACCCATAAACTAACCATTATAAAAAATAGCCGACACAGTTGTGTTTAGCAAAACACGGGTCTTCTCGCATGTGGCATGCAGAACATGGCATGCCAGGCAGGAAATGACCCCTTAATGACCTTTAACCCCCATTGCGAGCACAACAATTTTTTGAAAGGGCTTAGCTGGTTTCTGTATAAGTAACGTGACCATGCAAAGTTTGGTATAGCAGCTATGATTTTTTTAAAGATTTTTTACATTAAGCCCGGAAGTTCCCCCTTTAATTAACCTTGGCCACATGTTGAGCACCAATGTTGGTGAAGGGTTATCAAGCTCGGTTCATATGAGACTTACGTGACCAATGCTACCTTGCATAGAGCAGCTATTGGTCTCTTATTTTGAAGATTTTTCACATTAAGGGGACGAAGTTTCCCTTTAATGACCCTTTGACCCTCCAATGTTGAGACAATGTTGGTGAAGGTCCTCAAGCTTGTGTCATATGCTGAGTTACGTGACCATGATGCCCTACATAACGCCAAATATTGATTTTTTTGACTGTTTTTTACATTAAGACCGGAAGTACCCTTTAGTGACTTTGACACCCATGTGAGAACAACTTTGGTTGAAGGGTTCCCAGCTGCTTCATATGGGCAATGAGTCAACGTGACCATGCTAACTCCATTTAGCATATATGAATTTGTGAAGATTTTTCGCATCAGACCGGAAGTGACCCCCCCCTTAATGAACTTTGATCAAAATTCTGTGTACAAGCCTTAGACACCGACTAATGTCGAGTCACCTGACGGAGCCATGTTCACATTCACGGGTTGGTTGTAGTGGGAGAAGATACATTTTAAAGAGTCCGACGCATTGACACCTTTTTAATCGGCCCACGTGACATTTGGACCCCAAAATTGGGTACACCCTAGAAGGTCTTTCGGTCAGTGTTCTTCTGACAAACATCGGGTGGTCATAGCATTTATTCTGGGGCAGAAGAATTGCATTTAGTTAAGGAGTTCCGACGAGTGAACCTTTAATCGCCACACGTGACCCCTCAAGAGGTCAAAGGTCAAACTATGACACCATGGGGTAGCTTGGGCAGTGGTTCTTCTGATAACCGATTTTGGCTATTATGGACAAAGCGTTTGGCAGAAGAAGGTAAAAAAGCAAGCGTCGAAGAAAAGAAGAAGAAGAAGGAAGTGAGAAGGAGAAAAACTAAAAACACCAGCACAAGAACAAGATATTCGCCCCCCCATGTTAAACACATGCGACTAATATATAAGGAGAACGAAACAAAAATGACACCTTTTCTGCGATCCTTTTTGTTTTTTTATCCCTTTTTTTTGCATGGTGAGCATAAGCCCAACAAACCCATATTAATATTAAACCCGTGCCGCTGAAACAAACCAATTCATTTAAAGAACAGTGAATTCCACCATTTTTCGGTTGGATTCAGTTAGAAGTACATGCTGTGTGGGCTGAGGTAGAATAAATATCAAATTTGTACCTGAAACAATTTACTAAATACATTAATGTTACCTAATAGTTTCCAATTACAGGACATGAAGGAGGGTAGACAAGAGGCCAATGGGACTTAAGCGCAATTATATTTTATGGGAACATTAAATGACTGTGATATTATTAAAAAAACGTCAACAGAAGAACACACAATAAGGTTCTTAGAAGTGCTTTTCTCGATGTTACTCTCTGTGTATTTGATATAGATGATCTACGATTGAAATAAGATAAGATTGTTAAAAGGTCACAATAGTCATTTTTTCCAAAGTTCAAACGTGCATCAATTGGTCTTTAAAATGCCAGTGGTTAGTCATATCAAGAAGTTATATTACTGTTCTTTGTGAAAAAAAAAAAACAGAGAAAAATAGAGCAGTTTTTTAAATAGGTTTTTCTCGAAGATGGCCCATTTACGCCTGTTTTGGTTCATAATAAAACAAAATCGTTATTTTTTGACAAATACGGCTGGAACCGGTGATAAGCTTAGTTCTTACATGGAGTCTTTACTTATAAAATAGTTCCAATACAAACAGTGCAAAAAAAAAATTGGAATTTGAGGAAAAAAGGGGAGGGTTTGTTTACATTGGTACGACCTCGCTGATAGTGGCTATTAGTTCAATTTTAGTACAAACCAGTTTTAAATACCAGTTTGGCTTCAAGATGACGATTGACATTGCAAGATAATCTTCCTTCACTGTCGCTGGACTGAAGCGCTCTGTATAGTAGGTGGATCTTAGGGGTCGGTCGTGTGGATAGCGGTATTTAATTAATATTAACTACTCGAAAGAAAACAATCCAAGAGAAGATTATTTCTTATGAAAAACATGTTTCTCAGGATTTAGAGGATTTAATAAGGATGATTCCGTATTGGGTTATGTCGAAATTCAAGCAATTGATGTGGTTATTGTATTTCCACGAGCATGTGTGCATTACATAGCAAGGTGTGTTGAATAATACCTGTTACGAAATATCTAATCTGTGGTCATCATTTCTTATAATTATTTAGGTTGGGATTCTTTAACCCCGAGTCTACCGGTCGATTTATGGTTCTACATTGGTTATTAGATGATATATTAGCCAATTAGAAAATAACATGGTAAGAAAAAGCTTTAAAATAACACTTAAAAACATTTAAAAAAAAAATCCGACCAGCCAAATGATGGTCAGAATTGATCCGCTATTATCCCGGGGACCTCCAACCAAAACCTCCCCAAATCTTTGGTTAGGTCTTGTACACCGCTTGATTAAGTATAATCAAAGTAGCTTACACTTAATCTGCACATTTGTGTGAAGTCAAGCCGGGATGCACCAGCTATGGCTGCCGTGAGGTGGTGAAATGTGTAAATCCGGATGGGTGTGTTACAGCAAGTCTATTTGATGGTTATAAGATGTATAGTGCTATGGCATGAGTAATGAGCCAATCAGAGATATAATGTAAGAAAGAAAGTGTAGGGACCTCAAGAGATAATAAGCAAATGGATGTAGTCAAACCCAAAAACCATTTGACCTGACACTTAGTGCACTCTGTCTGTTTGAACTACAGAGTCTGCCAAAGTTACTTCATCTACTTTTCTACAGTGTCTGCAGAGGAATCTTGAAAGCCCAGAAATCCGCATCGATTAAGTCTGTTCCTTAGACCCTCTCTAACCAGCTGGTCTCATAAAACTATGTGTAGACCAGTCCCAATACAAGGATTGCCAACTTTTCCCTTATCTTCGGGCTATTTCCTCAACTGTCATCATGCCCAAATCTGTCCAATCCGTGCTGGAGAAATCTGGCTTGGACACCAACTCCCTCTCAAATTATCGGCCTATATCCATCTTTCAGTTTTTGGAAATGTGATTTGGAATAGTAGTCAGTGAAGCAGTACAAACAAGAGGCAGTCAACCGAGGGTGCATTTGCGTAAACGAGGACTTTTCGGCTCCTTGACCAATCCACACCGGGCCCTGACCCCTCACACTTTTCAGGCCCCCTTATTTAAGTACTATAGTAACCCACACCATTTTGCATTTTGAGCATTTAATTATACACCAATCCGGTTTGACACTACACAGCACTGGCATGGCAGCCCTAGCCGAACCACCTGCAGGAATTTAACGCAAGATTTTACCAGCGGGTTTGTTGCTGGTTTTTCCATTGTAGATTTTCAAGCGACAGACGTAGAAAAAAATGGGATGGTATTGGTTTTGGGCTGGATTCCCCAGTATGGCGGGATCAATCGACCATAACTTGGCTGGTCACTTGTCTTATAGAACCAGGTACAAATTGGTGGAAAAATGTACTTTGGAGTACCCTTGACAATATTATACGCTCGAACGTTATTGATTTATTATTGACTTCTAAAAGAAATAGTTATAAGATTGTTTTCCTTCCAAAAAAAAAAAAAGGCAAACCAACAGGATAATTAATTCACCACTACCCTAACTAACATTATAAAAACTAGACGCCACAGTTGTGGTTTTAGCAAACACGGGTATTTTCGCATTGGCATGCAGAACATGCATGCCATGCAGAAATGAACCCCTTAATGGACCTTTAACCCCCATAGCCGAGCACAATTTTTTTGAAGGGCTTAAGCTGTTTTCTTATACATAGTCACGTGACCATGCAAGTTGGGTATAGCAGCTATGATTTTTAAGATTTTTTAACATGAATACCGGAAGTTCCCCTTTAATACCTTGACCCCCATGTTGAGCACAATGTTGGTGAAGGGTCTCAATCTCTTTCATATGCATGACTTACGTCACCATGCTACCTTTCATATAGCAGCTATGATTTTTGAAGATTTTTTCACATTAAGACCGGAAGTTCCCCTTTAATGACCTTTGACCCTCCATGTTGAGCACAATGTTGGTGAAGGTCTCAAGCTGTTTCTATGCAGGAGTTAAACGGACCATGCTGCCTTAACTAAAGCCAAATATGATTTTTTTGAATTTTTTTCACATTAAGACCGGAAGTACCCCTTAAGTGACCTTTGACCCCCATGTTGAGCACAACTTTGGCTGAAGGGTCTCCAGGCTGCTTCATATGCAGATCACTTGACAATGCTAACTTCCATTTAGCTAATATGAATTTTTTGAAGATTCTTTCGCATTCAGACCGGAAGTGACCCCTTAATGACCTTTGATCAAAATTCTGTGTACAAGCCCTTAGACACCGACTAATGTCGAGTCACATGTCGGAGCCATGTTCACCATCAACGGGGTTGTTTTGTAGAAGAAGAATACATTTTAAAGATTTCCGACAAGCCCCTTTAATCGGCCCACGTGACCTTTGACCCCAAATTGGGTACACCCTAGCAATGGGTCCTTCGTCAGTGTTTCTTTCCTGACAACATCTGGTGGTCATAGCAATTATTCTGGCTGGCAGAAATGCATTTTAAGAGTCCGCGAGTGTCACCTTTAATCGGCCCACGGTGACCCCTACAAGAGGTCAAAGGTCAAACGAGTACACCCCTTGTGTAGCTTGGGGCAGTGGTTCTCCTGACTCGATTTTGGCTATTAATAGGACAAAGCGTTTGGCAGAAGAAGGTAAAAAAGCAAAAGCGTCCTGAAAAGAAGAAGAAGGAGGAAAAACTAAACATCACAAAAGCACAATATAATTCGCATGTTAACACAATGCGATTAAGGAGAAGAACAAAAAATGACACCGTTTTCTGGCGATCCTTTTTGTTTTTTTATCCCTTTTTTTTGCATATTAGGTGAGCCAGTAAGACAACAAACATATTACATTACAACCCGTGCCGCTGAAACAAACCACATTCATTATCGAACATGAATTCCACCCCATTTTTTTACGGTTGACATTTAAGAATTACATCTGTGGTGGGCTGGTAGAATAAATATCAAATTTGTACTGAACAATTACTAAATAATTAAAAAATGCAAAATTAAAAAAAAAAAAAAAAAAAAAACGAATGGAATGTAGACAAGAGAATGTGACTTCACGCAATTAAGTTAGGGGACCATTAAATGACTGTGATATTATAACGTACAGAACGAACACCCAATAATGGTGTCTTAGAAGTGGCTTTTCCTCGATCTCTCTTTGTATTTGATATAATGATATACGATGACCATAGATAAGAATTGTTAAAGTCCCACAATTAGTCATTTTTCAAAGTTCACAGTGCACATTTGTCTTTCATTGCCGTTGTTGTCATATCAAGAAGCTGTATTGATTACTTTCTTTGTGACAAAAAACATTGAAAATAGAGCTTTTAAATCGGTCTTGAAATCCCATTTACGCCTGTTTTGGTCACTAATAAAAAAAAATCGTTATTTTTTGACAAATACGCGTGTTACGCTTCGTTTTCTTACATGGGCTCTTTACTAAAACTATTTTCCAATACACATGCCAAAAAAATTGAATTTGATGAAAAAGGGAAGCGGTTTGTTTCATTTGGACGAAATCGCTGATAGTGGCTATTAGTTTCATTTTATACAACATTTTTTTAAATACCAGTTTGGCTTCAAGATGACGATTGCATTGCAAGATATCTTCGCTTCACTGTCGCTGACTGATCGCCTGTAACGTTAGATTGGAATCTTAGGGTCGGTTCGTGATGCGGGTATTTAATTAAATATTAACTACTAGAAACAATCAAGAGAAGATTATTTTCTTCCTGAAAACATGTTTTTCTCCGGAGTTAGAGGATTTAATAAGTGAATATATTTCCATTATTGGGCGTGTATTTTGAAAATCACTCAAAATGCGGGTTTATTGTCGTTTCCACGCGCATGTGTGCATTCATAGCAAGGGTGTGTTGAATAATACATGTTTACGAAATATCTAATCTGTGGTCATCAGTTCTATAATTATCAGGTTGGTACTTCTTTAACCCCGATGTCTACCGGTCGATTTTATTGGTTATACATTGGATTATATGATATATTTAGCCAATTAGAAACATGGTAAGAAAAGCTTTTAAGGCTTGTACAGATATAGACAAATCCGACCAGCCAAATGATGGTCAGAATTGATCCGCTATTACTGGGGGACCTCCAACCCAAAACCTCCCCAAATCGTTTGTACGTCTGTACCACGCTTGATTAAGTATAATTCAAAAGCTACACTTAAAGGAAATATGTCATGATTCTGAATATTTGGAAAATTTGGTATGGATGGAAAGCTTAAGTAACGTAGATTACATATAAATCAAAATAAGTTGAAAATTGTTTTTTTTTTTTTTTTTTTTAAAAAAATTGAATTTGATGAAAAAAGGGGAGCGGTTTGTTTACATTTGGACGAAATCGCTGATAGTGGCTATTAGTTCAATTTTAGTACAACAGTTTTAAATACCAGTTTGGCTTCAAGATGACGATTGCATTGCAAGATATCTTCGCTTCACTGTCGCTGACTGATCGCTCTGTATACGTTAGAGTGGATCTTAGGGGTCGGTCGTGATAGCGGTATTTAATTAAATATTAACTACTAGAAACAATCAAGAGAAGAATTATTTCTTCCTGAAAACATGTTTTCTCCGGAGTTAGAGGATTTAATAAGTGATAGATTCCATTATTGGCGTGTATTTGAAATCAAGCAAATTGCTGGGTTTATTGTATTTCCACGCGCATGTGTGCATTACATAGCAAGGTGTGTTGAATAATACATGTTTACGAAATATCTAATCTGTGGTCATCATTTCTATAATTATCAGGTTGGTACTTCTTTAACCCCGATGTCTACCGGTCGATTTTATTGGTTATACATTGGATTATATGATATATTTAGCCAATTAGAAACATGGTAAGAAAAGCTTTTAAGGCTTGTACAGATATAGACAAATCCGACCAGCCAAATGATGGTCAGAATTGATCCGCTATTACTGGGGGACCTCCAACCCAAAACCTCCCCAAATCTTTTGTACGTCTGTACCACGCTTGATTAAGTATAATTCAAAAGCTACACTTAATCTGCACATTTGGGTGAATTCAAGCAGGATGCACCCCAGCTATGGCTGCCAGTGAGGTGTTGAAATGTGTAAAATCGGATTGGTGTATACAGCAAGTCTATTTTGATTGGTTACTCAGATGTTATATTGCTATGGCATGATGTAATGAGCCAATCAGAGATACTGTAAGAAAGAAAGTAGACCTCAAGAGATTAATAAGCAAATGGATGAGTCAAACCAAACCCATTTGACCTCGCCTTATTGCACTTCAAATCAGTTTGAATTCGATTGTCATTTCATAATATTTCTAATTCAAAAGTTGTAGTGTCCATCTTTTTCACGCAGCAAACAATAATTGCACAATTTTATTCAAAAAATTAATCAACACGATAGTAAATAGGGAACTTGGTTTATTCCACTTCAGATTAAGCAATTTAATCGGAAGCACAAAATTAATCTTTAGAAGAGTGAACAATTCAGTTTGAGGTAGGTTAAGTTAAAATTATTCTAAAAGTAGACTAGTTCCCTTTTTTACTACCGTGTTGATTAATTTTTCACAAAATATTGAGCGCTGTATTTACAAAATGAGAGTAAAGTTTGCCCCTCTTTCAAATTAACACCTAATCAATCAATCTCCTACTGATGGAAATAATTTTAGGTCTAAGCACTAATTATCTGAACACTCAATACAAATTCTGCAACTCGGCACAAGCACAAAACCCCGGTTAACAATTAAGGTTTCATGCACCATGCCATGCTATACCATACCTATATATATTGGCGTAAATCACCTATGGACCCTATAATTGGTCATATTCAATCGTGTAGGCTTTGTAGAAAGTTCACGCGATTGAAGCTATAACCGGGTGACCATATGCAAGTTAGTTCGCCTTCAAAATGCTGAATTGTAAAAATAAATAAATTGAACATATTTTACCATGAAATGTTGGGATTTTGTCGCATTGCGTTGCTAAGAACGCAACGCGTTGTGACCAATACGTTATGACCCTTTTAGCTTGCCATAGCCGTGTCGCTTATAGTAGTTGCGGTGGGTAAATTTTAGTCAGTGAACGCGGAAAGATTTGCAGTACGGCAAGTAAAAAAAAATGTTGCTTTGTACAGAAATTAACGCTTACTCCGGCAGAGATTAACGTTGAAACCCATACCTTGCTCTTCAAAGATTAAATCTTCAACGAGCAATCATTTTCCAATCGCTTTAGTCTGTATGATTTGATTAATCTCTTTTACTGTGCATGTAAGCATCTTTAAGGGCATTTTCTAAATGGACGTCTTCAAAAAAATTAATAAATAATAAAATAACGAGTCGAATTGCATCTGGTGGCGCAACGAAAGGGGCAACTATCCCATAATTAAAAATAGGTCGGGACCAGCACAACCCAAGAGCAGGTCAGAACCCGAGACCCATGCACACTTAAAGCGACATAATGGCATAAAAAAAATATTCAGACATAATGAAAAGGACCCTTACTGAAATCACTTCCACAAGTTTGAAAACAATTTGGATGTTTACATTCTGTAAAAACAGTAAAAACAGGAAGAGTTCCAGAGGGGAAGGTGGCAGTTCGTGGCAATTTCTCTAACAGAAAACCAAGGTGTTGACATCCCTGACAGAAATTACAGTGTATCTAGCATGTTTTGTGACACAATTCAAAAGCATTCAGACCAGGATTCAGGCATTGTACTTTAGGCTTGTAGTAAGATATTGATCTGGCAAGTGAAAGATGGATTAGCCGGGATTAGCACATATACAATAGCAATGGTCTGTGAGCTGATGACAGCATGCTTTTCAAGTTTGGTAATGCTGGCAGTAATGTCAGCGTCCTTTTTCCAGAAATGCCACAAACTGCCACCTCCCCCTCTGGAACTCTTCCTGTTTTTACTGTTTTTACAGAATGTAAACATCCAAATTGTTTTCAAACTTGTGGAAGTGTTTTCAGTAAGGGTCCTTTTCATTATGTCTGAATATTTTTTTTATGCCATTATGTCGCGTTAAATGTCATTTTGATTAAAATTTCCTCTCTGATGGCAATTTTGTTGCAAACATCCCAACGGCCGCGTTACAAGAATTATTAATAATTTGATATTGGTTTTGATTTTGGCTAATGCTTATTTTCTTCGGTTGAGCCAGGGAAAAAAGTACTTCTTTAGTATATTTGCAGGTGTCTGGTCAATACATGATTGTATATGAGGTGTCTTAAACTTTTCTTCTTGAAGTTGTTCAGGTTCTCTGGTGATATTGGTGATATCATTCATTGGTGATATCATTCAACTGGTTACTCCGCCACCTTTCTTGGCTTGGGTGGGTGTCTTCGGCCTTGATTCCGACATCCCCATGAATATCCTGAACATCATATAATGCTATCTTTACGTCTATGAAGTGTATACCACTGAAGGGCTTGTATACAGTGCGAGTCAAAATGATTGTTCCCCGATGAAACAAAACAAATATTAAAAATATTTGTAATCGTTTTAGGATATTATTATATACTTTATATTAACAAATAATTACTTCTTATTCACCATGTCAAAAATCCCGAGATTCATGTATTTTATTTTCAAGTTATGGTCTCATTTTTAGAGGGCTCCCGAAATGCCGCGTGTACAAATTTTGTACAGTAAACCATAGAAGATGAGTAAACATGTTAACAGTCATTCACAAACCAGGATCCAGAAAAAAACAGATAGACAAAGAACTTTCTTGTTTGTTGCATTTATTTACCACAGTGAAGCACAAAATTATTAATATTTATCATGAAAGAAAATTGTTCCAAAAAAGTCTGACCTTTGACCTTTAGCCAACCAAGGTGTATCACTTAAATTGAAACCTGGTTTTGATGTGTATTTTTCAATATCTTTTGTTTTGCCTTTGTTAATAGTTAAAAACGAGTACATTCCAAACCTTGAAGAATTCTAAACAGTCAAAATATAATTGCACTTGTTGTAGCATTAATCCCAACTTAATAACTGGCCTGTGTTATACTCATTGGGGCATTTATTACCATTTATCCACCAGAGTGTGTAAAGCACACATTAGTCGTGTCCGCACGTGTAGTTATTACTGGTATTAACTAAGTCCGATGGAATTAAAAAAACAAATCCACTAATTCCCCTCACGCCTATTGTACCCTATTGTAATCGTCTCCACATGCGGTCGGACATAAGTCACTTAATACCTAAATTGATCGGTTTTAGTGTTTGATATAAATTTGCCGTGTGAACGCACATCGGGTTTAACTCTATCAGCCCTAACTATAGTAGATTCAACTCATCGTGCCACCAGAAGAAAAGGTTTGGACAGCGTCGATTACTTGGGAGAGGAGAAAGAAAAAGACAATATTTGGGCCGATTCACTGTTTCATGAACAAACAAAGATAATCTGGCTTTTCATGTTGACATTTTTAGAAAGAGAGAGTGCAAAGACTTTTGTGTTCGATCAAAAGTCAGTGACATTACATTGAATACCACTGAAGCAAATACGATTAGTCAGGATCTTTTGAGAGATAATGTAGCTCTAAATGCGCTTACGTTGATTTGAATGCTTTCATTATAAAGAATAGGATTGATTTTTCTCTGCTATCGGACTACATGTTTCAATAGGTTTAACGTGGAATTTTAATTTCCACTGCACATGCCCCTCATTCAATGCCTGTACCTTCGAAGAAGTACTAGAGGTGACACGATGGGTTGAATCTACTATAGGCTTAAGTCCGACGATTTAATGCCGAAGAAGAGCAGGGTTAAGTCCGGTCGTAACTTTACGACCGGTGTAGAAGTAACCATTGTCCGGCGTACTCATAGTCCGGGAACAATTGTGAACAATAGATTCAGTTGACTCTTTACGCAACATTAGTTTCACGCTTTATTCCGTTATCGTCTCTGGAGCCCCGGACTATGGCTCCTACCGGACTATATCTGCTTTCACACCGGTATTAGTAAAGTACGTGTGGACATGCACGACCGTACGCTCTGTCGGACTTAAAGACACTATCAGTGATTTATCCGAAAGAATCAAAATATTTAAAATTTGCAGGAATAGCTTAAAAGTGAAGGACAAGCCTGCAGAATTCTTATAAGTTACTTTTTCCAACTGAAGAATTGGCAGAAAAGGAAGAAAACGGCAGTATTCAAAGATACGAATCTCCATTCAATTACGTGTTGTAGGAAGTGTCCGAACGGACACTAATGCCTAAAATATCAGATTTTGTCCTTATCAGGGTGCTTATGTTAGGATACCTATGTTTGTTGCAGATATGCAAAAATCTGATTTTTTATGATTTTTTCGATTTTCTGATTTAGCAAATCACTGATAGTGTCTTTAACAGTGACCAGTGTTAACAAAAACAAGTAAGCACCTGTTCTACTGACATATTAGAGGTGTGAAGGATTTGACCTAAGTGACTTATGTTTTTTGGTTTTTTTAATTTTACATAGGGTACATAGGGTGAGTGGAATTATGGATTTTTTTAAAATTCCATCGGACTTAGTTAATACCGGTGTAAAGAAACTGAGAGTCCCCCATAAGAGAGTGTCCTAGCTACCATAACAACATGTTATGGAATAAACCGTACCTTGTAGATGAGGCCATTTGAGTACAGTGCTGAAACAAATGATGCGTACAGCACTCAATGGAGAATACAATAGGCAGATGGGTGGTAGGACACTCAGTCACACGGACACTGTAGTATATGACACCGGTGTGGCAGGAGATATGGTCCGCCGGTCTCACAGTCCGGGAACAATGGTGAACAATAGGGCAATCGATTCAGTTGACTCTTCACGTAATATTAGTTTCACGCTTTATTCGTTGTCGTCTATGGAGCCCGGACTGTGGTTCCTACCGGACCATATCTCCTTTCACACCGGTAATAACTTAATACCTACACGTGTGGACACGACTATTAGGTATCCCACTTGAAATTTGTGCTTCAATTACCAATTCAATAGAATCTTGTACAAAGGCAAATCTGAGAGCCTTTATTTAAATGAGTGCAGATATTGATTGCCTGAACTAAAATGAAAAATTCAAAATTCCTGTGAAAGCTATTTAAATGTACTTTTGAAGTATTTTAAAAGCTACCTTGCACAGTTTGATAAGAAAAAATCAGGATATTTGGGGAACAATCATTTTGACTTACACTGTATATCATTTGTGTGATATACACTGCTTATTGCATGCACTGCCCTATAATTTTCCTACAGGACTCATATCGTTCGTTAATCCTAATTGACCAAAAGCAAGGAAAAACATTAAATTCTACCGGCACCGAGCTGTCGTTTATCATATTTTGAATTTTGTTAGAAAGCCCACTCTTGTGTATATTCATGGACTAAATAAAAATGCTGATTTAATAGCTTTTAATACGTATATAATCTCTGGGGTTTGTTTTTAGAGGTTGTCGAGTTTTGCGTGGATTTTGGTTTAATTTGTTTGTTTTCAATAGATTTTGAATCTCCGTGATTTCAATGTTGCCTATTAAAGATTGTGAACAAAGGTGTGTATTAACATCACCAGCTCAGCCACCTTTTAATTTCTCACCTTTATCTGATTATAACCAAATTCTGCAAACATGCACTTGCATTTATTAAATTTTAGGAATTGAGTTTGAGATTGACCTTTAAAATCTGGAGGGTTCAATCAAGAATTTGCATTCATTGAATTTTAGGATTGTAGTTTGAGTTTAATAAAACCTGTTGGGTTTTACGATAACCAGAACATATAAATTACGAAATATTAACAAAATTCAGGTTTTTTAATTACTTATCATTATTATGACTAAAAAGAAAAAAACGAAACTCGACCATCGTGACGTTACAGGGTATGAAAACAAGCTAAGTAAGAAGTAGATAATTTATTTGTTTTTTTACATCTCTATTCACACATGACCTGTAATGGTATTTTAAGTCAAAATGTTCATACAATTGTAAATAACAACGGCAATGGGAAAGGTAAATTGGGGTCAATTGTATGACTTTATTAGATTGAAAATCAAAAGGTATGGTAAGAACAGATTTACTGGTTTGGTAATAAAGCACTGCCCTTATTGCAGTGGAACTAATTCAACAAATGATTTAAATGCACGCTTCTAGAAAGGTGCCGAGTAATTATCAATTATTGTCACCGTGTTGTTAGCAGCAGCTTTCTTTTCATAGAAAACTGTTTCTTGTTTGATGTAAACCTAAAATCAAGAAATCAAAGATGCAACGAGATTTTTCAAGGCACCCATGGTTTGAGCTGTGGTGTTTATGTATATTAGACACTTAATCACTGATCCTCTATACAACCGGATTGGAACCCTGGCTGGAAATTATGCACTGCGTCCTATTGTTCATCCAAAAGAGCCCAAGCAGTAGGTCAAGGCGGTCATTTATACAAAATTTTGTTCCCATGAAATGCGGAATACGACATAACAGACTAACAGACTGTCCCAAAAAAAACTATATTACAACAAAGATTGATTTTTTGGCCAAAATTTAGTTCATCTCAACGGAGTTTTTAGTGATTCTTTTTTGAGGTGTTTCCATCTTCATGAGATTTTTAGTTGTGTACTTTGGGGTCTGGTCTCAGAGTTATGGCTAATTATCTGAGACAGTTTGAAAAACCTGTTGGGCCGTTTTGGCTATCCTGAGATCAACAAAGTTGGCCATTGAAAATCACCTTCAAGACATTCTTTTTGAACTAAGAATAAAGTAGTATAAAGTGCTTTTCTGTGATATATATAATTTATAACTTCATAATGTCGCAAATTGCTAATAAATGCATGTAGCATTGGAAATTAAATTCCAAACAGTCTCAGTTGTCTCAGCTTTACTCCTGGTTTTCACAGAAGGTAGAACTATAAAAACACCCTTGATTGAAAGTGAACTGAGACCTTTGAACAAACCGTCCTTTCCTTATTGCTCTTTGTGTGAACACTGTTTTCTTCATCATATTCCTCCCTGGCCATCTTGGCGACAAGTGAGGAATAGGGGAAAGGGTAATTGTCCCTTCACATTAAGCGTTGTCCACACTTGCCCTCAACACTTGTAGGCTGTTACATTAGTTTCCGCCGTAAACTTCTAAATTCCTCAATTTCATGATTCTTGTCCCTCCCCTGAGAGTGAGTCCCTCATTTCACCCACAACATAATATTTCTGTGCTTTCACTGAAAAAATCATATATTGATGAGTTCATGCATGATACAACACATTCCACTTTGATCTGTCAATATTCGTTTGATTGTAAAGGTTTTACTCTCACAATGATGCTACACCGCCTTTATACCTTAGTTTCTTGAACCTTCAGTGAACTGGCCCAAGTGGTATTTTATCCTTTGTGTTCAACTGACAGTATCTCTGCTTAGGGTCCATCAAATGGATGGAATAAAAAGCGAGGATTTAGCTTAGGATCTTGTCTAACAATAAAGTCAAAATATACTGGCACAAATGCCCAGTTAATATATTTTATAATTTTAGTTTGATTGTATAGTTTTTATTGGGACAGTCTGTAGCAGAATCAAGCCATTTCATTGAGTTCATTGTATTTGCGCGTATGGGATGGCTTCCTCTAAAACGTGCACCACTGTTAAACAGGTGTCTCTGGATTGCTATTGTACTGATAGACCAAGATTTCCGCCCGTTGCTCCATTATCATCATAAATACAATTACTGTTTTGTAGCCAATCCATGTACCGCAGAGCGGTTTTGAGGAAAGGAGGAGGCCGTGTGAGTCAATAAAACCCTACATTCAGGAAAGATTTTCTTCAAAGGTTAAACGTGTTTTTGCTTCAATGTTTGTTTTGGTTGTTTACAGAGATAAACAGCTATCCGACGATTTTTATTTTGATGTCTTTCGGATTTGGGTCAGAAACTATGTCAATTTTGCGGAGAGACTAAAAATTCAGTTTGGCCGCGATTTAATCCATACAATGCGGGAGAGACTGACACCGACTATACCATACCACCTTAACAGCAAAGACAATTTTCACACATGCCATTCAGATGGTATCGATTCTTCTCGACAAAACATATCATTTGAATAAATGGTTTAATTGTGTAACATAATTATAAGTAAAAATCTCTTTCAAAATTAAATTAACCATTGTTCAATCATAAAGAGTCCAGTTATTGAATATCACCCCATATCAATGTCTCAGTCTGAACATATGAAACTGTCAGATATTTTTGTTTTTACTCTAAGGTATTATTTGCACAAATACAGTCTACTCAGCGTCCATAACTTGCAAGTGAACTAAAGCTCAGTTTTCTGTCAGATAAATCGGAATTAAACCTTAAAATTCAATATCGCACTGCTGTTTTTTTTTTCAACGACTACAAACCTTTCTATGGTTTCCTTTTGCTCCCAGGTTTTTCGTTGTAGGTAGGTTCAAACCATGAAAATCCTTGCTGACCAAAGTAAACTGGTGTCTTACACCAGCGTTCTTGAATTTTCTTATTTGGGAAATTGGAACATTTTTTACTTATCATTTTCTTTATAATCTCTGGGTAGTTTTTTATAATCCTTCAATCACTCCCCACCTTCTATTGTTTAACACTATTTTGGTGTTAAATGTTTGTACTCTCAAATCACTGCTGCAGACCATGTGGACTCTATGTAAGCGATGCATCTTTGTTTTTGGCTCAAATCTGCCAAACAGGAATTTTAATATCTCGCAAATGATAGGCGTACACTTCTTTCCTCCAAAGTTTCCAAGTGACACAAATAAACGTTTTCCCCTGATAGCCTGTTTATCCTTCTTTAATACCATAGCACATATTTTCTTAACTATTTTTCATATTTTTTTATTCTGAATGTAGGTTTTTTTTTTTTACTACTACTCACTCACACTGTTAATATAGACCGTGACTTTAAGATTTCTTCCTTTTATTTGACGACAGATGTCCTTTAAAGTAAAATCAAACGTGAATTCAAGGCCTTATATTATCTGTTTCTTATATTTCTGGAAATTACCTCCCATAACTATTTTGTCTTCTTTCCTAGTTCTTTCCTTTCTCTTAGCATTCCATTTGTCTAGATTTTTTAGTGGTTTGTCTCAGTTTCAGTTGACTAATGTAGGGTTATAGGCATCTGAGCCCTGAGATGATCATTGACACTGATACCTACAACATCGAACCGGCATGGACATGCAACGTTTTGTGGTTGGTTGGTGGCTCGAGAGTATCCCCATATGATGACATAGAAGGTACATCCCAGCCAAAAGGTTGAACACCTTTCCTTTAATCCTTTAAGACTTTTTATTTCATCTGATTCGGTGTGGAAACCCTTTTTTGGAACAACACATCAGGAAGTCTCTTAGGCTGTCCACTGCATCCCAGTATTCATCTCCAGCAGTCACCTTGACTTTGTCTTGCCATCGGATGACCTGGACGAGAGAGTGAGGTTGGCGCTGCGACACTTTCCCACTGTCACCAACCATCGCATGTCATGACATCGCAATTCTTTTTGAGGATTTTTCTTCCTTTGAATTCATTTGTCTTGTCATTGTCATCTTCATCACTGATGGTCGAACACGAATTTCAAATAAAAACAAGGTTGAATTTCCATTTGCTCAAATAGGAAATTAGAACTTTCCAATTTAGGTAGTTACCAAAAGAAATATAATTCTCAGCTTCATCCTTTCAGATGAGGACACTTTTTTACAAAGTTTACATAAGTGGCAAAAAAACAGGAATATTATATTTTTTTGTGACACCTGTTACGTGAAATCTCTCATTTGCACTTTAAGAATGATCTGGGAGAACTGGGAGTTATAGGTGTAACTTTCACGTCGCACAAAAGGTCCCCCCCCCCCCGTTAATCTCACCAACTCAGTTCTGCCCCCATTTACTGCAATGCAATCCTGCAAGAAGTAAGATACAGTAGGGTGCAGTACAAGACACCAATTTAGAAATGTTTGACGGCATCCTGTGACCCATAGGGTGTTTTTAATCAATTCCCATGATGCCTAGCACTGTGCCTATACCGTACTGCACTAAACACCATGTCAGTACTTTAGGGATAAAAGTGGTTCCAAATAGTTTAGGACGCATTACGACATTTCATTAATCAGCAAAAACAAAACCTAAGTACTAATGCTTTGTGGGCTAAATGAGCATTAAGTCGGGTTTTTATGTGTGAAGAATAGATTTTTATATGATCATATGACCCTATTGAGGTAAATTTCCCAAAACTGGTGCATGTGGGAAGGACTCAAAACACCCTGTGACTTGTGAGTAGTGCGCGGAAGTGACGGAACATCCCAGTAAACTGCAGTAGAAGTACGAACGGACCTTAACCCTCTAAATTTCCATACTTGACTGTGCATGTTTGTAATGTTAAGCTACCTATTATTTTATCTCTGAGATGAATGACTCTTTTTTTCTAGACAATTACAACTGAAGCAGAACACGGCAGTATCAGAGTATAGGATTATGTTATGCACAATTCGTGAAACGTATAATAATAAATTTCGAATGCTTTAAAATCTGCCTAAAGCAATAACAGCACATTTTATGGAAGAACGCCCCCAATTTACCGGATAATTTGAGATTTTGCACAGTTGCATTGCTATTTGGCTAGTAAACAATACCTGTGAATGCCAGAGCTCAACATTCTCTATGTGTCGCAAAATAAGAGATTTTGTAGCCAGGAAATTGCGCCACGCACGTGTCTACGCTCATCCATTAGTTGTTCCGTCGGTTCGGGTAAGTCATTTTCGTGAGGTGGCACTATTTTCTGGACTATTTCACCATGGACGGACATAAATTTGGCGTTTCCAGCTCCACTATTAAATTACAATAGGATCCCAATTCTAATAATAAAATCGCTTCTTTGATGACGAATACGCGTTTTTGAGCATTACCACTCCCAGGTCTAGTTTTATTACCAAAACAACTGTATGCAAAAATCTCAAATTTTGAAAATTGGGGGCGCTCTTCAAAAATGTGCTGTTGCCTGGTGTTATTGCTTTAACTGCTTTTGAGTTTATCCAGAAAAAGAGGTTTATTCACTGCAGAGATTACAAATAGGTAGTTTAACATTGTTTTTTCCACCACGTTGCGTCACATTTACTTTTACTTTCATACTGCACATTTCAATTGTTTAACGTCATACACTGCAAATTTGTGGATCATTTTGGATGTTGAGAAAATGACTTAAAAACGGTTTTTTTGATAACAAAAGATTCTGCAACCAAACAGCTGAATAATATGATTATTATTGCATAAAATAGTACGTTGGTTAGATGTTGTACCAAACTTCTTGATATTTAAACCAACGGTGCTTCAAATAGCAAATCCATTTTACCCAACAAGTTTGCAGTAAATACTGCAAGTGTTAATGAAATAAACTATATGCTAACGTTATAATTTGATTTCTTCACTACCTCCATAAAAATCAAATAGCCACTATTAATATTATGATAAAAGCAAGGCAGTAATTTAATTACTTTATGAGGAACAGCAGAACTCAGCCCCATAATCTGATCAAATCTTGTAAACTGCCCTGAAAGTTCGTACGTAGCACTGTGGTACGTAGCGTAAGATTTCTGTTTCGTAAGCTTGTAAATAACATGAGCCATTTTGTTTTTCTTTGTGAAGTGAGCTTGGGACCAAGTTTCAAGTAATGCTAACACAAATCCTATTCAATTGCCGCACATGAATAAATTACCTATCATTAAAGGGGAATTTGGTGGGCTTTTAAACATTACCATAATTACCACCAAAAATTGGGAAGAAGTTTTGGTGCATTTTTATGAACGCGCTGTATATAATATAACAATTCCTCATCTGGGCTGCCATAGTATGAAATCTATTTGGTTTATGTTGCCCCTTGGAACTCTCCAAGATTCAATACCTGTTCTTATACCTCAAACTAGATTAGTCATGTGGGCGGTATGGCTAACCGTTATCATTGTTTTTGCACAATGGTCAAAGTCGCTTGGTGACCAATGGTCTATGACCCGTGGGAAACAAGCATTTTGCTTGCTCATAACACAAAACCGCAAGGTCGGGGATCAACTAAAAATTTTGAATAGCTTTTCCTCAATTATAACCTCTTGAACATGAATAAAACGGAAGGGCTGGAATCACGATAATGCACCTTTAAGTCGACTACCTAAGAAGTATTGAGCTAATTAGGATGGTGTACCTACACATATTATGATTTCCCCATTAAGTACAATAAAGTGGTAACTACCATTATGACTTTCTTGCACTCATCAGAAATTCACTTTTAAACACCAGAATCTGATAACTACACCACCACATTAGGCCTAATTATTATCCATAAAAACACATAAAACACAAGAGGAAAGTTTCAACAGCGTCGCTTAGTTGGGACAATGGAGGTAAGAGAGAAGGAGAAAGCTCTTCCCTAATTGCATAACGCAACGCCGATTATCCAAATTATATCACTTGGCATTCATTGGAAAAAAGCATAACCAACAACGGCCGCGTCTCGGCAGGGAGTACTCTTCATGTTCCATGATCAATCGCGACAGAAGCTGGGCACGCTCAGTTGAACAAGATATACCTGTTGCGCCAGAAGGTAATCCCCGATGCCAATGTGTTTGTTTACATGTGGAGACGAAAACAAAGAGATGAGTCAATTACAGCCGAAATTCGGAGTATTTCAATCCAAAAAAAATCGGAATAGCATGTCCTAAATGAGTTACATTGAATTTCAGTTTTTGAACACTGGATGTTTTGAAACGCGCCGTATTTCTTAAAGTAATGATATTTGGAGACGAAATCTAACTTGAATTGGGAAGAAAAATGCCGTAATCTAAACCAGGACACCAACTTGACAGTGCCCGAGTTTGCCCGTTTTCTCAATTTGGTCCGAAGTTGGTCATATTACACAGAAGGTATGTTAGTTAAGCAGATAATGGTAAAAATTGTAAATTGTCA
>JAMKCH010025941.1:0-28120 GCA_023653785.1 Ophioderma brevispina
AAATATTAGGTTTCGTGTATTTTAATAATTTGTATTTAAAATTAGAAGTAGTCTACCAAAAGTAAAGATATTCACCTATAGTTCTCAATTCCAAAGTTTGAGAAGAATTGTATTTTTTGGTCTGATGTAGTAAACCTTTATATGCAATCTAACAGTACTAGAGGATATTATGTATATTAAAATTTTGAATTCGGAATTTTGTTTCACACAGTAATTAGTATGTGTACAAACAATTATTATATAAAAATAGGATTTTTTAGAAAGTTGAGGGCGGCATCTTCAGGATATCTCTTGGTCGCATAGAAGGCATACCTTAGAAATTATCAGCTTTCAGTGATTCTAAGGATAAGAAAGTGCATCCGAAACCCCCAAGAGCCCCTCTCCCACGGGATTCCCGCGGAAATGGGAGTAAACATTACATCATCCGCGAATGGGACATCATCCGCGAATGGACATCAGCCGCGAGAAGGTGCACTCTGAATTCCTTCCTCGTCCAGGCCAAAAAATTCTTTTTTGAGGATACATATTTCTCTCCAATTGCACTGTATCGGTTGTAGACCACCTACTGACGTTTCGAAGGTTTATTGGACAAACAAGTACAAAGGAAAACCGCAAACCTTGGTTTGAACTTGCCTGCTATTGTAAGCGTCCCTATAGAAAACCATGCTTTGATTTTCAGTCGTGCACGACAAAAAAATACTAAATCATCAACTTATTACATAAAGATGGCGTATTTGGCTCATTCACTTCACGTAATACTTTGGTAAGCATTCCAAATATGAAAAAACCCGGGTTTTAACAAAATGGAGGGCGCTTCTTTCTGGAAATATCCTCATGTCTCTCGCAGCTCACTAAGTGTGTGGAAAAAGAGCTGTATTAATGGGAATACTTATAAGTTTAATGCTCTTCAACCACCGAAAATGTGTTATCTCGTTGTGTGTTTTGTCTGTTTTACTACTGAATAAATTCAATTTTTGAGCAATAATATAGGACTGTAAGTTGCCTTTGATATGGAGATGATAACATAAAATAACCGGATCCACCACATTCAACATACACAAGCAAATCACGTATTTACCTAATTAGGAAACAACGTGAAGTAAATTAGAGGCAGATTTTTGCATAACTTATAATTCCTAAGACTAAGGTGAAGAAATTGTGAGAAGCAACACGAAAGACAGTATTTTCTAATGCATGATCATAAAGAGGATTTCTGATCAGATTAATGTATGAAGGTTGAGGCATTGTTCATTTACGAGCATTAAAATTATGTGTAAAACTGGGAGAAAAGAAAATTAAAATTTATAGGCGAGTGAATGGACACAAGGGTTTTCCAAGGTGAGGTTTATGTAAATAAAATAGTACCATATATATATATTTAGTTTACTGCGTTTTCTTGGGGTTGCACCATATTTTTTCTTCCTACTCTCAAAAGGAGCCAGATACTATCAGATATAGTTACCGTCAAAGCGATCTTGAATCACCTCCATGGTCCAATTTTTTGGCTCCATAAAATACTATCCACGTTAACTCTGAAGAAGGCAAGCACTATAGACCGTATTCAATAGCCAGCCATGTTGGTGGACATGATAGACGCATTCCAGTACTACAATACATTCACCTGTGGGAGAGCGTGGCCTAGCGGTTAGGGTGCTTGCCTCTGGCGCAAATTTACCATGGATCGATTGACAGCTTAATGTATTGTAGTCCTGGAATGTATGCATCTTGTCCACCAACGTGTCTGGTGGCTGACGTCATATTGAATACGGTCTATAGACAAGGAGATTGTATTGCCAGGTAGAGTGGAGCTTTTTACAGGCATTCCATGTCTGTCCTTTAGTGTGGTTTGCTGTGCATTCCCGTAGGATTTTCATGCTAAAATTTATTTTGTTGCTATTTGGGTTTCAATAGGGCCTAAACTGTCAGAAAATGTTGGGGTTCAAATTTTCGTACTGCTTCCCCCTTCTCCAAGGGGAAATGTTAGTACAGCCTGGGAAAAATAAAATCGAGTCAAATTGTGTTTTAATGTACACCAACGCGTTCGTCTCCTTGTAAGGGTAAGAAAAAGTATATTTTTGCCTAGGTTCCATCCTTTAGTTAAAGCGGTACAGCCCCATAATGGTTCAAGGTCACCTTGGGGGAAATGCACCCGATGTTGTTGAAAGTGGTGTTAAGTGATTTAGAGCATCAGCCCAGAAGGTTTTGGTTAGACGAACGAGATACCAATATCTGAACACGGGAAAATTCAGAGAAAAATATAACTTTTGCAAATATGAAAGTCTGCCGGGGACCCGTTGTTGCGTGTAGCCCCAGGAGAGGGGTAAAGTTACTATGGGGTCAAATGTTTGAACTGCTCTAAATCTAATATAATATAGCTCAAATTATTCCTTAGGTAAGCAGGAGTAAAAAAAGTCAATTGGGTCACACGCGTGTGGTGCTTCCTTTCCAAGATATTTGGGAAATAGGCTAAAGGTCATTTGTTTATTCAAGAAAGGTCACCCGTTACAATACCCAGATTTGTTTGTAATTTTTTTTTAAATGTTTAGTGATACTGAATCCAAATATGAAATGATTTTGCACTTTCAGCATCTCCTTGTTGTTATAATGGAAGGGGTACAAAATTCCCTGTAGGACTCTATGGGGACGGGGACATTATACCCCTCCCTATGAAAGGGAACCAACCCTATGCAAAATAAAAAGCATATTTTGAATCAGTATCATTAAATATGTTTTTTAATATTTTTTACAAAGAAATCTTGGTATTACAATTGTTGACCTTTATAGTTCTTCTTTATAGGTCTAACGACCATTTAAATAATACTTTAATGCGGTTGTGCATACCCTTTAGCACCTATGACTCTATATTAACTTACCGCATAGCGCCACCCTTGACACTGTTAAATATACTGTTACGGCGCCACCTATATAGCAATTCAGCTATATTACCTCAAAAGCAGTTTCTCAGCCTTGTGGACTCGTGGTGTAGTGGTTATCATGCTTGCCGCGTACGCAAGCGACCCGGGTTCGATTCCCGGCGACTGCTCTTTTGAGGCGTTCTTCTTCTCTGATCTGTCTTTCTTTCCAATTGACTAGTTCTTCTTTATAGGTCTAACGACCATTTAAATAATACTTTAATGCGGTTGTGCATACCCTTTAGCACCTATGACTTAGAGAATAAAAGATGAGATTTTTTGTTTTGGCCATCTTAGATGGTGTCATAATGGATGGGCATCCAATATTTTGAGTGGTGGATGCCGGCACAGCTTTTATTCTCATTCTTATTTAGAAACGTATAATTTTTGCTTTTTATCGACTTAATTTATTTGTCAAAAATATTCTAGCATCATTCTTTTTTATTCATTTAAATAATTGCAACCCCTCTCGAAAACAAATGTTTCAATCCAAGGCACCAATCGCTGGTCTTGGCGTGATCGTCACGCTGCGTAAATTGCATTGGCGTTCCAACGAATGACGACGCATTAGAAAACGCGCCGGTTGCGCGTGTCCTATCGTCGAACTACAAAACACCGCGTAATTGCGGCACGACACTATCCATCTATTACCCATAATGGATGGGCGGAACTTTGACCTATCCATCACATTTCTTGTTAACATGATAACCGCCCATTGTGAATAAAACTATATTAACTTAACCTGCAAGTGGCTGACTTGAAATTGTTAATAACTGTTCCGGGCGGACGTACGACGTTTACTGCCCACCCTATATAGCAATTCAGCTATATTACCGCAAAAGCAGTTTTGCTTTCTTCTCCGCGTGTGGACTCTTGCGGTAGTGGTTGAGTGCTTTCACCGCGAGTACGCAAGGCGAACCCCGGGTTTCTAATCCCGGCGAGTGCTGCTTTTGAGGCTTTCTTCTCTCTGATCTGTCTTTTTCCATGACTATTCTTTCTTTTAGGTCTAAAGACCATTTAAATAATGCTTTATGCTGTTGTGCATACCCCTTTGCACCTATTGCCTCTATTTCTTACCGCATAGCGCCACCATTGACCACGTAAAATATAACTGTTACGCGACGGCGCCAACCTATATATCAATTCAGCTATAATTACCTCCAACAAGCAGTTTCTCAGGCCTATGTGAACTCGTGATGTAGTGTTGGTGGGTTATCCATGCTTGGGCCATCGTACGCACGCCGAGCCCCGGGTTTATTCCGCGAGTGCCTCTTGTGGGCTTTCTTCTTCTTCTGATCTGGTCCGTTCTTCCATTGATAGTTCTTCTTTATAGGATCTAACGACCATTAAATGTACTTTAATAATGCGTTGTGCTACCCTTTAGCACCTATGACTCTCTCTCTCCCTCTCGCTCTCCCTCCTCTCCCTCTCTCTCTCTCTATATATATATATATATATAATATATGTATATATAATAAATAATATATATAATATACTATATATATATATATATATTATATAATATATATTCTCTATATATACGAACGTTGTTTGTCTCACGCCCATCGTATGTTTGATTTCTGACCATTCATTTCATTCACCACTCATTCCACATCATACTTCGTCACCGTAGGTCCTCACCCTCCTCGGTTTGTGTAGCCAAACCTTTTTTCATTTTTCTTTCAGCTCCCCCGTCGGGTTTTCCACTTTGCATCTGTTTTGGTGGTTGTTTTTTGTTTGTCCCACCTTCCCTTTTTTTATCAGCCCATTTTCCGTTTTTTTTTCTTTTTATTTTCTAGCCATTGACAAAGAGCTACCGGCCGGACACGTTGGCTTTCGTGCTGCAGTATTTGCAACGTAAGTAAAAAGTGGTCCAAGCAGCTGCATTCTAGTCTCCAACAGTCCAGTAGCTCGAAAAAAGGCGCTCGACTACATTATTGTCGGCATTCCAGTCCTCAACCGAGGTCTGCAGTGCAAATCTTTTTCGCTAATCGTACGTGGGAATTTAACTAGCAACTATTGATGTTGGAAGCCTGGACCTTCGGTGTTCGTACCGACCCTCTTATCATACTAAGGTGTTCCACAGGGTCAAACGTTTGAAATTCTGAAAATGTATGTCACATTTCCGTCATAGTCATAAGAATTCCCAGAATGTATAGTGTACCATCTATTACCATGGGGTTTTAGTTAATAGGTAAAAATGGCTAGCAATTTAAAAAAAAGAGTGAATTTCCTTATTTGTAAAGGGGCAAAAGCAGAAATTATGCTCCTTCAGTGTCCATCTGCTTCCTTGCCCGTCCCCCATCACCCCATGATTTGGTGGTACGTTCTTTTGCTAGTTTATATTTCATACTAGCTTGTCTGCTTAAATCCATCTCTTCTTTCCTCTCTAACCCTCATTTCCCTTCTCCCCTCTTAACCCAGTATCCACCCTTCCGAGTGAACTCTAGGTCAATGTGGGCTCGTACTCACAGTTTCAAGCAACTTACCTAACTTCTCCTCCATTATGTCGTTCTCGGGACACGTTTCGTTATCACCCACACTCATATGCGTTCATGGATGTGGGCGCTACGTAGCACTCCAGTGGTACTCATTCCCTTAACTGTTGCGCTTTCTCTCTTAACTTCCGCTTCCTGCGCTTCCCGCGCTGGCCATCACAAAGGTATGTGGTTAATGGAGTGACCCCGATATAGGCGAGTGAACTAAAGCTTCGGTGTTAGGATCCTTGGACCCTTGAGATGGTAACAAAACAAACCTGTAGGGCACTTTGGGCCAAAATTCAAATATGGCGTAGGAAAGGGCAGCCCAAATTTGTAAATGAAAGAAAATGGTGTTCGTCCAAAAGATGGTGTCAAAATGGAAAATCTGCATTGTAATTTGGTTTCGAATGAATGGGTTAGGTCCAATATTGGATGTTCCCATTTTAAAAATCCAAGATGGCGTCCAAAATGGGTGATCATAGAAATTGGTGTAATATCCAAAATATTTGTCAAATCGTAAAAATATTCATTGGAATCTGTTTCTATCTAGCCATTAAAGTAAATTTTCCATTATTAGTTTTCCAAAATAATAATTAGCTACCAAAAACCAAGATTGTCTCCAAATGTCTCTGCCAAAATGGGTAAAAACATTTTCGTCTTGCTCTGTCTTCATGTTGCTCCTATAAAAAAAGAGGGAGGTAACAATAAAAACAATAATCAACAATACTCTTGTCCTTTGCTATTTTTTTCCTGCCCCCTCTTTCTTTTCTTCACCTCTTTGTCATTTTTGATGTTTCTTCGTCTTTTCACAAGCTGTCCCCCGTAATGTCCCATATCCTTCCTCATATATCCGTCTACTCTCTATCGCGTCTCTCTCTCTCAAAAGGCGACAAAAATTCACAGGATATAAAAGCGGAAAGGTCTCACAGGAAAAGAGCAAGCGTGTGGTTATAGCATAAAATGATTATGGTTTCTGCAAAGGAGCTAGACCCGTAATGGCAGCCATTTGTCTAACCTGTTTCTCTCCTCTCCTCACATTCACCTCCTCGTGCTCTACTCTGCTCCTCTTTTTCCGCCAACTCTTGCTGTTTCTCCTGTCTCCTTCGCTTGTTCTCGTTCTTAGATCTTCTCTCATGTTCCATCGTTCACCCTCTCCCTCTTTTTCATCTTTAGCATCTGTTCCTGTTCTACCTGTCGCTACGCGTTCACTGTTCTTCTGCTTCACTGTGTCGACACTGAATCCGTGTCAGGCCTTGCTACAGGTTGTCCTGGTGCTCCGTTTCAATCACGGTGCGTGTCCCGCATCTCTGGCGTTGTGTTTCGCTCTGCCCCCTCCCTGTGGAGGGCTGGGGCGTATCCTCTGTGTCTCCTCGTGCCTCTCCTCGTTGTAGTCATGGGGGCTTGTCGTGGCAGGTGTCGCATCGGACGGGGTTGGCCATGGTGCCGGGCTGCGGGGGGAAGGGGGGGGGGAGAGAGAGGGGGACGGGGAGAGAGCGGGAGGGGGGAGGAGGAGGGGGGTAAGGGGGAGAAGGGGGAGGGAAGGGAGGGGGGGGAGGGGAGGGAAGGAGGGGAAAAAAGAGGGGAAGTGAGGAAGGGGAGCGGAAGGCAAGCGGAAGACGGAAGAAAGGGGGGAAGTGGGGGGGGGGGGTGGGAAGAGGGACTGGAGGAGAGAGAGAAGCCTAGAGAAAAGGAAGAGAAGGGTGGGGGGGGAGTGGTGACCAATCGTCAGACAAAGAAACAGAACTGCATCGCATCGCCAACTAGGAGGACCCAGAAGAAAAAGTCAGAAAAGGGGCCGAAACAAGGGGAGGGAGGGGGGATTGAAAAAAACTGGTGAAAAGGCGGGGTTATTTGACTTTTCTTGGTTGATTGGAGAAGCAGGGTTTATGGAGAGCGTTCGTGTAAAGAGTAACGGATAATTTAGATTTCAAAAAAAAATGCACCAGAGTTTTCTCCGAAAATTAAATGTGCACCGATGAACCCAACGAACTGTGAAGGATTGATAGTTTCAAATGTAGCATCACAGGCGGAAAGTAGACGGATATCATAATACGGGACTTGGTTGCTGGAGGTGTTGGACGAGGTTTGGGTCTTCCCAGCAAACACATCACATTTTCATGAACATTCTCAAGGTTGGATTAAGATTTTACGAAAACATTGTTTGATATGTTTGTGAATATTTACAAAACGTGGTACACAATGTTTTGATTGACGATGTTTTAAAAATGTTTGCTTAAATGATTTTTGCCAATAAATTTGTAACTTTTTATCAAACCTTAAATAACGTTTCTCAAACCTCACTACAAATATCCGCAGCTTTTGTGATAGAGATTTATCAGAACATTTTACTCTTAATCATAAATGTTTTTAGAGATGTTGCTGAATGGATTTTCTGCTGACAGTTTTCTATGTTTTCAAAACGGTTTAAAAATGTTACCAAGATTTGTTTTTTTGTAATTTTTTATCTGATGTTTTTTAAATGAAAAACCAAGGTTTTTAAATGTTATCAAATATGAGATTTGGATTTTTTTAAAACATTGAACCTCCATTGTATGGAATCATTCACTTGTAACAGTTTTATCATAACTTTTGATGCATTAACCGTTTTCAAAAGTTTTCCAACATTTGCCAATGTTATTAACGTTCAGTGAAAAAGTTAGAAAACATTTTTTTGATGTTAGGCAGACGTTTTTTATGATATTAGGCCAAACCTTCGTAGGATGTTAGGCACACATATTTTATGAAGTTAGGAAACATTTATGATGTAGGCAACGTTTTATGATATTAGGCAAACAGTTTTATGATGTTAGCAAACATATCTTATGAGTTAGGAAAACATTTTTATGATGCTATGCAAACATTTGGATAAGATCATTATGCCAACCGTGCAATATACAAGGTGCCAAAATAATGCATCCTCGAGTTGGGGCTATAATTTCCCATATGAGATTATTCAAATGTTTTATAGCCGATTCTGAATGCCGAACAACTGTTGCGTCGTAGCATCCTGTCCAATTGTTGTCTGATACGGTTCACTATGTTTGACAACAAGGCTATTATTTAACCCGCTGTCAAATTATCCCGTTCCAAGTTTGCCTTTAGCTCGTTCAAGCAGGTTCATCTTGAAAAGTTGAATAAAATGTCTCCTGGTACTAATCTTGCCGTTTTTTAAGTAAATTATTAAAATATTTTCGTATTATTGTTTTATATTCGCGGTCCTTTTATCGTCTATACAATATTTTCCTCTACTCATATTTAGAGACGTAACTAGCGACTTGGCCAAAACTAAATGTTTTTACAAATCTCTTGTGTCTGACAACTCCGATGAATGGAAATGGGTGGGGCTATAATTTCAAAATTATTTTCAAATTTAAATGGTGCGAGATCTTTGTAGAGCCTATCTTTCCTCCACTTACTGTATCAAATTCCTCTGATTGTTGCATTCACTGATTTTAAGACAAAGGCAAATTCCGTCGTAAGCACCAGTTACGGGTCCAAGGTTGACTGATAAATACCATCAAGCCATCTTAAGTAGTATTTTTGTTTCTCTTCTCCTGTCTCTTTATCCTTACCCTTAAGTTTGGGTTCATTAACCCATTATAACCTTGTAAATTAAATATAAACATTTTAAAGCAATAACATGTCTTTGCAAAGGGAAATTTTCTCTGTTCACAATGACGTCTGACGATTTGATGCAACTCAAGTTGATTTCAGTGGATCAATTTGTGTTTTTTGTTTTTCTAAAATCAAATGGTCCATATTATAACTAGTAAGTCTTCAACATCCTTCATACATTTGAATTCATTTGGTATTTAATTTCATTTGATATTTGGATCCCTCCGCTGGCTGTGCAATATTCACGCGGATTTATCGACACACGACAAAAAACTTTTAAGTTTGGCCAAGTTTACTATTCTCAAAAAATGATAGAGGAAAACGTTTGAAGGTTGAACCTGCTTCAACGATCTAACCAAAGGCAAACTGGAATGGGGTAATTTGACCGCGGGTTACATACTAGCCTTTGTTTCAAACATAGTGAACTTATCAACAAAATTGGACAGATGTACAAAACTAGTTCAGCATTCAGAATCTGCTATTAGAATTTGAATAAGTCGTCATTAATTTTGAAATTATAGCAACCAACTTTGAGATTGCATTTATTGTGGGAACACTCTGTATATCCTTCTACTGGCCGCACAGGCACCTCAATACTAAAAAAATAACAGCACAAAATAATATAACATCTTGGTTAATGCACGAAATATATTGACACGGTTTGCTTTTCGCAAAAGAAATACCAAAACGGATGCTTTTATATATTTAAAATAATTACCAGGTCGGTAATTCGCCGTGGCTTAGTGGATACTGCAGTGGACTCAGACTCAAAGGCCAATATCAATTCCCGACAAGTAAGTGCTAACATTTGCTCCTGTAATGTAACATGTGTTAAACATTCCTCACAGCAGAAGATGTTAATTTTTTTCTCACGATATTTAACTTTATTTAAAAAAAAAAAAAAAAAATGTTTATAAAATGTTTTAAAAATACTGGATCAACATCTGAAGATGTTTTTCAAAAATGTTTTTCCTTAACGCAAGTCCCAACCCATACATTTTTGATGTGTTTAAACATTTTCACTACACCAGTTGTAGAAGTACCATTGTCCGGCGTCGCATAGCCTGGAACAGTGGAGAACAATAGGGCAATTGATTTAGTTGACTCTTTACGCACATTATTTCACGCTTTATTCCGTTTCGTCTATGAACCCCGACTTAGACCCCGCCGGAACTATATCCTGGTTTCACACCGGCACCTTGAAGCATTTTTGATAATCCAGATGGCGTCGCCATAATGATAATTATCTTTCAACCCCTATATCTTATCAAACTATGAGTTATAGATACCTAATAGGACCCAATGAACAAATGCATGGCACTTGTTACATTGAATCATACTCCAAATTCAAATAGAAGCCAAATCTAATAATTTTAAATTACAAATACCCTGCGATACATCAACATTACGCACTTATTATTTTGTTAGACACATACCTTATTCTGTCTAAAATGTATACTTTTAAAGTTGTAACATGACGTCAATCATATGGCAGCCAAAACGTGAATTCTTCACAAATAAATTGACACAAATGTCCTAAATATTACCTTCAAGTATAATTATTGTGTCGATGAACAATTAGAAATGTACCTATGATATAACCAGTGATACCAGGTACTATCCGGATAAATCAAATGGGTCAAATTCTAAATTAGTGCAATATAGGTGAAAAATTAATTCCTATTGGTATTATTTTGACAGAACTTTCCCCATATTATTAGATTTCTTGCACATTGGCGCATTTAAAACAAATTGAAATTATGTTGTACATGGTTAGGATCAAAGGTACATTTCTAATGCATTTGCATTAAATCATTATTTCGATTGAAGGCCTGTAATGACTTTATAAATTGTGCCTAGTTTTTTTTGAAGAAGTTCACGTTTTTTGGCTGCCCTTCGATTGACGGCATGTACAATTTCTTAAAGTATCAGAAATACATTATTGTGTCTAGCACATACCCAAGTACTTCTCGTCTATTTTTTGTCGCAGGTATTTGCTGTTGTATATGGCCAATTTTAAAATTGGGATTTGGCTTCCATTTTGAATTGAAGTTGACTTAACGTTAACAAGTGCTAAACCTGTTTCGTTGGATCCTTAGTATTCTAGTAACTCCCTAGTTTGATAATATAGGGTTAATAGATAATTATACATTTTTGGCGAACGCTACTTGGATTTCTCAAAATGCTCAAGGATCCCAGGTGGACCCGACAGATTCATTATTCCTACACACCCTAATCTATCTTTTCAGCATCAGCAAAAAAATTCAGTCCATGCTCACCTTTACGGGCACATAGAAAGGTTCCCTTGTTTAAACCAACCTGACTAACAGGCTTCTAAGAACCTTTCGTTACCCTCACTCTCTTCATTTAAATCATCGATCCCCGCCTAAATTGGCGAGCTGCTCTTTCTTTTCTCGATATGTTTGCTGTGAGCCAATCTGTTCATCAATCATCAACTCCGACTTGCTCTAATAGACTCTCCATATTTTCACATCAGTGTGGGAGCAAAAGTTATACACTACACAAATGGATAAGAAATTTAAAAAGGGGCAATTTTAGGACCTTTCAAGATAGCCAATTCCCTCTAGTTACATGACTTGTATTATATAATACAAATCTAAAGGCTGATATATCAATTAAATAGATGGGACAATCCATTATCTTAATAGTGAATGTTTCCAGGCTAATGATGGAAGTAGAAAAAAAAGCTCAGGAAATTAATACAATTGCATTCCAAAAATACGACCACAATTGCCGTGGTCATTATATAATAAAAACTATAAGGCTTAAATTATCAAATTAACAGGATGACATCCAATTACTTTGCATGTTGCTGACTATGATGGAAGTAGAAAAGCTAAAGGACAATATACAGATTGCATTCCAACAATAGACGAATGGACAATCAAAGATGGAAAAGTAATATGGCAGTGTATTTTCACAAAGACTAACTATCAACATGGGACCCTCCATCTCAAGTCGAAAGGCAATCGTAAGTACTGGTATGGATTAAAACGTTAACTACATTGTTTGCTACACTTAGGTGCCTTAAGGATGTTTCACATCACGTTGGGCCTAGGCTGAGAATGATTATACATAGTACTTCATCTCCACCTAAGGGGGGGGGGTTCCATGGAACTTTCCCGATGGAATTATCAAATAACTCCCCCACCTTGAGGGCATAAGACAAGTGCCAAAGGTGCACTATAATGATTTTCCGGTTTATCGTCCTGGAAATTTCGTGCAATCATTGTTTTCGAAATAGCGTCAAAATGCTTCAATAAATACATGATTGTTTTGGCACCTGCTTCCACGCATACCATTGGCAAATCATTTTTGATGTTTATCTCTGACTCTAGAAGCACCATTTAAATAATTTAACACAAACACTTAAATTTGTCCTTCTTTGTATTTTGTGTGGGGCAGTCGTATTTTGCCCTAGGTTTGTACAGCAAGGCACGCAGTCGCTCGTTGATGGAATCCCTCTTTTCAGCACATCAAGGGATTAATTTAATTTTTCTGATATCTAATTAATTTTGGTTTCAATGCATTGAACATACATACGCCGCAAATATTCCTGCAACCGGTTATTGGCCTAATTTTTTTATTTTTAAAATAACCCCCCTTTTTGGGGATTTGGGGTGGGGAGGGGGTTCCTAGGGACCAGCTAATTTATCATAAACGGACGGGAATTTTAGTATTTTTTTATGGAAAGAAGCACATCGAGAGTTACACAATTACAAAAAAATTAGAGTTCGAAATATTTTTCACGAGTGATAAAGCACCGAAAAACAAATCTTGGATACTCTGACCCCCACCCCCCCCTTAGGCACTTATGTTAAAGGTCTACGCTTGTGGATTTTTTTTGAACGCATGACTGACGGGATGGCAGAGGAAGCGTCCCTATTTTTTAATTAGTATGTTGTTTAACTATAAACTGACATATTTTTTTTACGCATGACAATTATGTTCTACCATCAAGGGCACACGAAATGTGTAATATGCACCTACATATTTTTAAAAAGTTCTAACCATGATATTCCAAAATGTTTCATAACAATTAGGCTCTTATATTCTTACGCTTTGTTGGTAAATTATTGCCAAACTAATGTGTAAATTTTCCTTACATATTAGATTAGTAAATATTATATTAATTAAAAAAACAAAAAAACCGAAAAAGAAGAAAAATTTACATAAAAATGTCCTTTTTGGAGAGCTGTTCGTCATTTATTTAATTTGACGATATCCTAGGCAATTCGTCCGCCAGGGACGAGTTGTTTTCAATTCAACTCATCATGTCACTCCATCACAGTTCACCCACATAACTATTTGTTGATATCATTTATAACAGCAGACATAGGTGGGGGCCTAATAATGGTCCTCCAATCTCCACTGTAATGCCAAGCTGATGTTTGCCTCCTTCACGACAACCCTTATGCAGTCCTATTAGTTAGAACAAGAATGTCTTTTAACAACAACATCGCTAGCGGGTTTTGACTTCATATGTTAGTGTAAAACTCAGAGATCCTTGAAAACCCTCTCGTATATTAGAGAGATGATATACCACGTATATATTTCAGGCATCAACCATACTCATGCTCACCTTTATTTTGAAATACCACTGGTTTTGAAAAGAGAAGATATCAGTAGCTTCTCACAATGCAATTGCTTTCCATGAGGTTTTAATACAGGTACTTAGGTGAATCGTTAGAAATGAAACATGGCTAGCTAACGTACAGTACTGATCACAAACTTGCCTTTTACGAAGTTTCACCTCTAACGATTCACAAGACTACCTGTACTGACAATCTCCATTTGAAATCAATGCTTGTGGGAAGCTACCTGATATCCTTCTCTTGGTTTGAAAATGCAAGCCTTTATAACCAGCCAAATCCATTCATAGGTGAGTGCCCCCGTTATCAAATAGATTCTAAATATTTTAACCACAGTCCTTGCACCGAGATTACAAATTGACTTCAGTAAACAAGTTTACCAACATGCGTGACACTATGAGGCAATGAACGTATCAACGTCCATGGCCACAGTTCAATAGCTTCTTCACAGCATCTTTTTAGGAAACACACCCCTGAGTGTTGTGTATAAATTGATACCTAGGCATACCAGATCAGTTCATGTCATCATGACAAGTATAACCCACGACTGTGCCCTTGTGCTGATCATAGTTGTTAACTCAATAGTGTTTGCTATCTGGGAATTGTACACACAATGGTATCTCAAAACCATGGATCATTTATCATCCATTACATGTCAAGGACTGAAAAAAAAGTTTATCCACTGTGATGGTGAGTATCATCCAATCAAGTTTTTTGTTTCTTTGCTGCTTATGAAATTAATGATTGACTAAGTAGGCATATACCAGTCCTTAATTGTTAAAATAATTGGAACCAGAGGACTTTGCACTGGATACATGAGACCAACCACCCAACATCGGATGCATGACTGTGATATTCTGCCATCAGTGCTTCTCACTTATGCAGGGTAACTTGCAATGTAGTGGGGTGGGGGGGGGGGGGGGGGGGGGGGGGGGGGGGCGGGGGGGGGGGGGGAGGGGGGGGTGTGGGGCTTATTTTTATCTATTCCTATTTTATTCATCTTCGATGGCAAAAGACATTATCCATCTCTGGGTACTTTTTCTAATGCCATAATGTCAAGCTTCTGGGATCAGTTTCTGATGTGGTACTACGTAAAAACGCTTTGAGAATCAAGTCACTGCATATACTGTTGTAATATATTTTGTCGTTATTGGAGGTCAAACTTCATGCATACTAGTTTGGGATTCACAGGCAATTCCTTGCGGAATGCATGTTGATTTCCATCAGGATTTGATGTCTTCCAAATACTGCATAAGGTGACGGTCTACTCTATACTATATGTTCCAACAACTTACAGCTCCCCCCTGACGTCAAGGATAATTGGTCGGCCTAAATTGGCGAGCTGCTCTTTCTTGTTCTCGTATGTATTGCTGTAGAGCCAAGTCAGTTTCAACTCCGACTTGCTCTAATAGACTCTCCATATTTTCGCATCAGTGTGGGAGCAAAAAGTTATACAATACACAAATGGATAGAAGAATTTAAAAAGGGGCAAATTTAGACATTTGCGAAGATAGCAATCCTATAGTTACATGGACGTGGTATTATGATAATAAAAATATAAAGGCTGAATTATCAATTAACAGAGATGGACATCCAATTAATTTGAATGTTGCTGCTATCAATGGCTATGATGGAAGTAGAAAAGCTAAAGGAAATTATACAGATTGCATTCCAAAAATAGACGAATGGACAATCAAAAGATGGAAAAGTAATATGGCAGTGGATTTCACAAAGACTAAACTACGCATGGCAGACCCATCCCTCTCAAGCGAAGGCATCGTAAGTAATAATATGGATAACGGTAAACCTACGATGTGTTTGCTTAACACTTAGGTGCCTAAGGTGTTTTCACTCACGTTGGTGCCTAAGGGGGGGGGGTTTTTTTTTTTTTTTTTTTTTAATAAAAATATAAAGGCTGAATTATCAATTAACAGAGATGGACATCCAATTAATTTGAATGTTGCTGCTATGATGGAAGTAGAAAAGCTAAAGGAAATTATACAGATTGCATTCCAAAAATAGACCACATGGACGTGGTATTATGATAATAAAAATATAAAGGCTGAATTATCAATTAACAGAGATGGACATCCAATTAATTTGAATGTTGCTGCTATGATGGAAGTAGAAAAGCTAAAGGAAATTATACAGATTGCATTCCAAAAATAGACGAATGGACAATCAAAAGATGGAAAAGTAATATGGCAGTGTATTTCACAAAGACTAAACTACACATGGCAGACCCATCCATCTCAAGTCGAAGGCATCGTAAGTAATGGTATGGATTAATAACGGTAAACCTACGATGTGTTTGCTTAACACTTAGGTGCCTAAGGTGTTTTCACTCACGTTGGTGCCTAAGGCTGAGATGAATATACATAGTATATTCATCTCAACCTAAGGGGGGGGGGTTCCATGGAACTTTCCCGATGGAATTTTCAAATGAAACTCATCCCACCTTTGAGGGGCATAAGACAAGGCCAAAGGTGCAATATAAATGAGTTCCGGTTTATCGTCTGGAAATTAGGGGCAAATCATTGTTTTCGAAATGCGTCAAAATCGCTCAAAAAGTAGCATGATGTTTCGGCGACCCTGCTTCCACAGCATACACATTGCAAATCATGTTTATATCTGCTCTAGAAGGACCAATTTAAATATATTTAACACAAACATTACCATTTTGTACATCCTTGTATTTTTTGTGGGGGCAGTCGTATTTGCCATAGGTTTGTACAGCAATGGCACGCAGTCGCTCGATGATGGAATCCCTTCTTTTCAGCACATAAAGGGTTAATTAATTTTCTGATTATGTAATTAATTTTGTTTCATACATACGCAGAAAATATTTCTGGCAACACGGTTTGCTAATTTTTATTTTTAAAATCACACTCCCGTTGGTGCCTAAGAGGGGGGGAGGGGGTTCCTAGGGACCCAAGCTAATTATCTCATATAACGGACGAGGAATTTTAGTATTTTTTTATGGAAAGAAGCACATCGATAAGTTACACAATTACAAAAAATTAGAGTTCGAAAATATTTTTCACGAGTGAGAAATCGCCGAAAAACAAATCTTGGATACTATGGACCCCCCCTTAGGCACTTAAGTGTTAAAAGGTCTACGACGTGTGGATTTTTTGTGAACCAGGCATGAACTGAGGGATGGCAGAGGAAGCTCATATTTTTAATTAGTATTTTTTTAACTATAAACTGGACATAATTGTTTTTACGCATGACAATTATGTTCTATCAAAGGAGCACACGAAATGTGTAAATTATGCACATAAATAATTTTTAAAAAGTTACATAACCATGATATGTAAATGTTTACATAACAATTAGGCTCTTATTTTCTTACGCAATTTGTTGGTAAATTATTACAAAACTAATGTGTAAATTTTCTTACATATTAGATTAGTAATATTTTACATAACAAGTAAAATTTGACATAACACATGTTATGTTAACTTTTACATAAAAATGTCCTTTTTGGAGAAGCTGTTCGTCAGTTGATTTTATTTGACGATATACTAGGCAAGTCGTCAGCAAGGAGACGAGTTGTTTCACCCACATATTTGTTGATATCATTTATAAAAAGAAGAAATAGGTGGGGGCCTAATACTGGTACTCCAATCTCCACTGTATGCCAATCTGATGTTGCTCCATTCACGACAACCCTGTTGCCTTCTAATTGGTTAAAAGAATATCTTTTAAAAAGACACCTCGCTTTAGCGAGGTTGTTAGTACTTATTATGTTAGTGTAAAAACTCAGAGATCATGGAAACCCTCTCGTATATAGAGGAGATGTTAACCACATATATATTTTCAGGCATCACCATACTCCTGCATCAACCTTTAATTTGAAATCCACTGGTTTTGAAAAAGAGAATATATCATTAGCTTCTCACAACTGCATTGCTTCCAATGAAGGTTTTAATACAGGTACTCATTTGAATCGTTAGAAATGAAACATGGCTAGCTCAGGTACATATACTGCTCACAAACTTGCATTAAGAATGTTTCACCTCTAACGATTCACAATACGACCTGTAACTGAATCTCCATTGGAAGCACTTGCATTGTGGGAAGCTACTGATACTTCTCTTGGTTTGAAAATGCCCGCTTAACAGCCAAATCCATTAATAGGTGAGTGCCCCTGTTATCAAATAGTTCTAAATATTTTAACCACATTCCATTGCACCGAGATACAAAATTGGACTTACAGGAAATACAAGTTTCAAAACCATGCGTTGACACTATGAGGCATGAAGTTCAACTCAACTCCTATGGCACAGTTCATAGCTTTCATTCACAGCATATTTTAGAGAACACACACCCCTGATTGTTGGTGTATAATAATGATACCTAGCATACACAAGATCAGTTCTGTCACTGCTGTACAAGTACACCCACTGAGACTGTGCCCTTGGTTGATGAGCATTGTAACTCATATGTTTGCTATCTGGGAATTGTACACACAATGGTACTCTCAAAAAACCAATGGGTCATATCATCCATATACATGTCCATGACTGGAAAAGTTATATCCACTGTGATGGGTTCGCTATCATCCCATCAAAAGTTTTTGTTTCTTGCTGCTTCGAAATGTAATGAATTTACTATATGCAATACCATGTCCTTAATTGTTAAAAAATTAATTCAAAGTTGATAATAAAAAATAAACGCCTAAACAAACCACCCAACGCTTTGCATGACTGTGATATTCTGCCAATCATTTGCTTGCTGACACTTAAGCTGGGTACTTTGCAATGTAGTGGCTTTTATCTTATTCCGCTTTTATACCATCTTCGAGGAAAAGACATGATCAATCTCTGGGTACTTTGCTAATGCCATAATGGTCAAGCTTCTGGACATTTTTCTTGATGTGGTACTACTAACAAGCTTTTGAAAGTCAATTAATCTGCAAATATCTTTTTTGTAATATATTTGTCGTGATTGGAGGTCAAATCTTCATGGCCATTTACTAGTTGGGATTCACAGGATATGCCTTTGCGGAATGCATGTTGATTTCCATTTCAGATTTGCTGTTCTTCCAAATATGCCATACGGGGACTGTCTACTATTAAAGGATGGTCCAACAACTTACAGCCCTCACTGACGTCAAGGATATTGGTCTGTATTTGGCTGGGTCAATATAGAACCCTTTTTTTGGAATTGGCCGCCACATTTGCCCTTTTCCAGTCTGATGGTAAGATCCCCGTGTCGAGTGATTGCTGACATGTAACTGCAAGTATTGCAAGCAATTTCTTCTTCGGCTGGCCACTATACTTTATTAGTATTTGTCCGGTGTAGAAGAATTATGGTCCGGCGTATCTCATATCCTGGAACAAAAGTTGAACATAGGGCAAAGAATCGATTCAGTTGACTCTTCAACATAACCTGAGTCCGTTATCGTCATGGAGCCCCGGCTGTGGCTCCCGCCGACTATATCTGCTTTCACGGGGGGGGGGGGGGGGAGGGTGGTGGGGGGGGGGGGGAGGGGGGGGGGGGGGGGGGGGGGGTTTCTTTTTTGTTGTTTTTTTGATTTTTTTTTTCTTGTTTTTTGGTTGTGTTTGTTTGTTTTTTTTCTTTTTTTTGTATTTTTTTTTCTTTTTTTTTTTTTTTATTTTTTTTTGTGTTATTATTGTTTTTTTTCCTCTTTCTTCCATTGTTCCCTTCCAGTAGCTTTAGTACACCACCACTGATATTGTATGTTTAAAAAAAATAACATATCTGGATCTGTACTGGGTTGGCAATCTGTCTGGCACTTCTGGCTTGGTATCACTATTATCTCCTTTGGTGAATACGCCTAATTAATTGGTCCTCTAGAGCTCAGCTTATCTTGTCAGAGTGATGTTTTTATTTCTGGATTTCAAACCTACAGCCCCTGTGTTGTCTTACGAGTGGAATTTCACATCGCCAAAATGAGTACACTGTTTAAAAATAAACTGGTAAAATATCATTGTTTTGACTGGCGGCTGGGACTCACAATGTGCAGAACGTAACAAATACGGGAACCGTAAAATACGAAACCATTGCAGAACGGCGTAAATCTCAGCTTCAACGTTAATATTGTTGGTTTTTGACTTGTTTAAACATCTTAAGAATGAAAACGTTAGCTTATTACAAATACTCTGAACAAATTATCACGTTGTAACTATGGCATCATATACAAACTTTGTATTTACTTATCACGTGGTTTATAAAAAGTTATATTTTGAGCAAAACATTTGGAGAAAAATGCAATAAATAAAGGGAAAACTGGAGAAATACAGATTTAAACAATTATTAAAACTTTGTGTTTATATCGTAACGTCAACTTCTAATGTCACAACAAATTACTTAATCATCAATGATAAACTTAATACATGTACAACATAGTTTCGAACCAGGGCCTTAAGAATTACAAGCCTAAACCTTATACGACACTAGCTATACATGACTTTACTGAGAGCAGATGCTAAAATAAATATATGTTGTACTACTTTTTTTTTTCAAATTAACTAAATATAATACAAACGGAGGAAAGAGTTTTTGAACTATGTTTAAAAATGATAGGAAATAAAGATTTTGCATTTTTATGACGTTACTCTTACTACGTTATTTAACACATTTTATCGTAAAACGATTTTTTTTTCATAGTTCAATTCCTTACATTACAAGAACAAGTAAGTTACCAAGGAGCCGTAATATGACGGAAATTAATAAGGGTCAGCGTAAATACTACCTTTTTCAATGTGTACTATTATTTATAGCCAACTGTTTATTTACATTTTTCTGCTCCAAATTGTAATTTTATGTTAGGTATAAGGTAATAAATCGTGAGATTATTGATAATTGGGGTTTACCGTAATTTAAAAGGTAAAGCATGGTAAAATTAAGAACATGTTAAACAGTGTAGGTTTTCTTGTCACAAAACATGTTGATCCACCGTAATACTGGCAGGGATGTCAACACCTGATTTTCCGTGGGCGGAATTTGCCACGAACTCTTGCTTGCTGGTTTCAGAATGTAAACATCCAATTGCTTTTCAAATTTGTGGAAGTGGTTTCAGTAAGGTTCCATTTCATTATGTCTGATATTCTTTCATGCCAATTGTGTCCCTTTAAGGTACTTCTCAATTGCATCTTCGCCTTTTATCGTAATGTGACTGTTTGTCTCATTGACGAGATCTTCTGATTGGAGTATAATTATCGGACAGTGAGTCCCCTATTTTTCATTAAACTCCATTTTTTGCACTGGTTGTATTGAAATTGTTTTAGTAAAGGCACTGCAAGTCAGCACCGCGTAGCCGCGAAGACATATCGTTAAAATGTACTTGTTGAGTTAATCGACCAATTTTGTCTAGACACTGTTTTTGATTTTTTTATTATATCTTAAAATGCTATTTTAAAAAATTAATTTAAATTACAAAGTAAGCTTCTTGAAATTTCCTTAAGAATTGTGAAAATTAGAGGTCAAAAGCTTAATTACTTTTTGAGATATACATTTTTAAGCTTTTAAATTTGAATATCGCAGCTTGAGGAAACAATAAAAAATAACATAGAAATACACAAGAAATTTCAAGTCGCGAGCGACATTTTCGACCATAACTTTTGAACGGGAGCTCCGATTGTTGTTCAACACCAAAAGCAAAAGAAATGTACATTTTTCCCCATTTTAAATTTTAAATGGTTTATTTTTAGCCCCTCCATCCCCAATTCCCCCTTAAAGGGTAATTTATGTGCTTTAATCTCCTCCTTAATGTTCGTAAGCCTAGATCCCACCAGCCTACTGCTGTTATTTTTTTTCTTTTATATTTTATTATAATTCATCGAGAGTCAAGAACAAAAAGTATACATTGCACGATATCAGGATCACCAAATAAAAAAAATACTAACTGCTATTATTATATAAAATATTTTATGTTTGTAACGTGTCTGTTTTATTAAGTTGCAGTTACCACTATTATACTTCATTTCGTCATAATTGCCCATGTGACAGGTTTCCTTAACATTAGGTTTTTTGCATTTTTTGACAAGCATTATATCAATTTGTCTTAGGAGCTTACGAGCGTCCCTTGTCTCAGCCGAGATAATTTTGTTTAGGATTACATCTATACTGCTTACAATTACCATATGACTGAATCGTTTGCGTAACCACTCTGACCTTTAACACGTTTTTTGGTTCTTAACATGGCAGGTTTTAGCAATATCAGAATTACCTCATTCTTTGAATGCAACTGACCTGAATATTTCTATTGACAGTGAAGATATTACTTACACTTCTACATAATACGAGGATACATTTCTGTGTAAATATGTGGTCAATTAAATCGTGCTTATCATAAAGACAATTATCCCATTTTATGACATATGTGACATGCAATAAGATTTTCCATGTCCTCGGTGGCTCATACTCAATCCTAACGTCAATTTATGGTTTTATACCAGTTTTTGCAAGTTACAAATATGGTTTCTTGCAATCTTGTATCAATGTACAATCAGACCAATTCGATGTCCACACTCCCATTTTTAGGAATGATGATATTGAAATAACGTAAATGCTTTTGTTTGCTTTGGCTTTAAGGGCTACAAACAAAGACCCATGCGTAGCTTATTTTTTTTAAAAAATCCCTTTGTCTAGAGTGTTAACATTTTTGGGGACACACTATATAATAAGTTTTACACGTTGTCCTGTAATGAACTTAACACAATAACAAAGACAATAAAAGTGTACAACCAAAACTACAACATATTGAACAGACCAATTAAGGATACCGGATGGTATCAACTACGTATACAACAAATGAGAACAGCTCTTCAGTTTATACAGCCATTTGATTGAGTACTAATTATCAAAGATCGACTTCAATGACACTAAGTGATCATGGTGATTGACGGATTTTGATTATCAACAATTAAGTTTGACATGGGCTAGATTAAACGCAATAATGACAAGCCTATTTGGGCACTGGACGAACGTGCAAGATGATAGTGGCTAAATGGCGGACTGAAGTGAAAACAATTGTATATACACCGCAGAGTTTAAATATGTTTTTTCGATCGAACCGTAACTCTGATAGTACTGATAATACACTGTTAAAAATTTATTTTAAATTCTGTTATTAACGTAAAACCTACCGCAATCCTGCTGCGGTATTCTAACCGTTTAAATAACAGCACCCGTAAAGATGATTTGCCGTTTATGAATGAGAGATTTTTTGATATTTTATCAATTTTTCTAGTTTGTAAAAAGAAAAAAAAAAAAAAAAAAATGCCAGGGCAAGAAAATAGGAAAGCGAGATGAAATATCCTTATCTGAAGTGGGGGGGATAAACAACGGGAGGGGGGAGAGGAAGCTAAGGGAGTTCCTCCCCCCGCCTCTTTATTTGTTAAGTCATTAACATGCTCAGGACTCTCTTAAATTTACTTTTCCTAGATGCACCGTATTTTAACGGTAGATTACTGGCATCTGGGATCGATATTCTACCGTTATTTTTTCTAACAGTGTATGGTTATAGTACAATTACCATTCATAGTGTACAAATGAATCTGAGAAAGGAAAAACCCAATGGGCATGATACTAATTTTGGCAGACAGACAGAATATGATAATTTGGTCTTCTATCCATAAAGGGGCCCAAAACAATATTAAACAATTAAAGAAGCACGCTGATCCAGGTGGTAAAGGTTTTATTTGAAGTCCCTTTGATTTCCAAAACTTAAAGTTACAGATAGCACAATAGTAATACCCGCTAGTTAATTTAAAGGTGACAACACGAGATGATTTCAAGCGTCAAATATTTTGTCATAAGAGTAATTTCCTATAGATTAGCCACCGCAAGATTCCCTACTTTATTTGGCTACAGAAATACTTAATAAAATGAAAACAAAGGGCGATGTGTATCTACTTATATTTCAATAGAAACACATAGGCTGGAATTCGTATTTGCTCCTATAGGCAATTAGAACAAGCAATTTCACAATTTTTGTACCAAAGAAAAAGTTCTCAGGTTAATCCTTTGAGGTCGGGATATTTTTGATAGAAAGCTTACACCAGTGCAAAATCAGAATTTTCGCATTGGGGGGGAGATTCTTTTATTTGAAATCTTGTTGCACCTTTGTAAAAATTAGCCATTCAAATACCTAGAAATAGTGAGCTGAAGCATAGTAGTATAAAAATGTTAATAATATAATAATATAATATTTGAAGCCACCGGGGAAGTAGTCGGCTTCAAAATGCTACCGCCAAACGCTGGAGCCAATTTTAACTGCATTAAATGCACTTTTGAAAAAAAAAAACTCAGGGAGCAGGACCCCTGCTTGTTTTAGGTGGAATTGCCCCTTGCAAAGAAAAATCGCTACCTCCTTTTTTGCAACGATCGTCAGATTCCTCTGGGGAAGTAGGGATACTGGTTTGAAATGAATAAAAGATCAGTGTCATCTAGTGGTCATTTGGTCGCTCTGTTGAGGCACAATTCAGCTCTAGTTGTGATGTTGTTGTTGTGTTTTTACTAGTATTCTTGTGTTTTTAGTTTAAAGTTTTAAGTTTTGGTTTTTTTGTTACCAAGATTTATGTTTCCGCCGAATTCATCTTCGCAGGGGGTATCACCGGAATGCAACGATATTCACGGAAATTAAACTTCCGGGTAATGACCCTTGGTTAAAATACAACGATACTTGCAACAAATTAGTTAATAGCAGAGAATAATAAACAGTCCTGTAATTATCTTCCAACGTAACACTCATGATTATTCTCCTAAAGACCGATTTTACGTGAATGATGCGCTCGATGGAATTCATCGCTGATTGCCGTACGTACGACAATAGTGACTTAACATCGTGACCGGAGTTTGTAATGAAAAGAAAAGACAATATTATTATAAAAGCCAATATTTTATTTTGTGATAGCAATTGATTCGTCGCATGTTGAAGACACATCCAAAGTTTAAACTTCCTGTGTGAATTTCTGGGAATATTGATGTGTTGTAACAGCCCTGTCAGCTCTGTGCCGTGGACGAAAAGAGAGATCCTCTTTTGCGCGTGAAAATGGACAAAACGCAGACTGAGAATGGTCAACAAAAGCAGACGATGATGAAGAGACAAGCAAGCGCCGATTCAGCTGTGAAATTGGTAAAATATTTTATCAACTTATTCTAGAGACGTAACGAAGGTCAATGCTCGCAGTTTTCAATAGCCTAAGCTATAGCCTAATACAGACTAATAATTTGTACATATTGTGTAATACCCGTGATTGCCCAGATGCTCTGTGTTGCAACTCCAAAACAAATTCTATAGAAGTTTGCCACACAACATCACATCACATCAAGGTTGAAGTGCCCTGATAACTGTACAACAAGGGTGCGTTCCTTTTTAATCAGCAATTCCGCAGTTTACGGTTTATGTGATAAAATCCACCCTGTATCGTGAAACTGGATTTACAGCCGTTTAGATTATAATTCAAGTAAATTTGGTCACACCGGTGTAGAAGTAATTATAGTCCGGCGTACTCACAGTCCGGCTACAACGATAAGGAATAGGACACTCAATTCAGTTCACTCTTCACGCAACATTAGTTTCACGCTTTATTCCGTTATCGTCTATGGAGCCCGGACTATGGCTCCCGTCGGACTATAGTTGCTTTCACACCGGGTTTACAAAAATCCGCTCTTGAAACAGTCAGTTCCCGACTCCCCATTTGAAGGCCACTGATCTCTGATACGTGAACGGAATTCACTGTTATTTACCCACTTTGTTAAATTTAGTTTGAGAAAGCATGTTTAAAACTCCAGATTTGTGTGATATTCATAACAAGCTAGATGTTAAGAAATGTTGTTCTTCACGCAATTATTTTAATCAATATGACAATGTATTTTGAGCTGGAATCAGGCCCGTAGCCAGGAATTTATGTGGGTGGGTGCGGATTTGCCAGAAGCGGACCTTTTGCGCACCAACAAACCATTTTTTTTCGGCTCGCTGCGCTCGCCGGTTGACCCAAATTTTTTCACCGTCGTCTCAAAATTCTGAAAACAAAATTTAGCCAAGCGACAAACTTTGTCATCACAAAGCGGACCTTCAAAATGACAAAGCGGACCTTCAACATCAAAAAGCGGACCTTTGTAATTTTTTTGGGAGGGAGGGGGGTGTCCGTCGCACCCCCCTGGCTACGGCCCTTGCTGGAATGTCCAGCTGGAATATTTTTCACTAAATTAAAGGCAGGTGTGAAAGCAATCATAGTCCGGCAGGTATCATAGTCCGGGCTCCATAGACGACAACGGAATAAAGCGTGAAACTAATGTTGCGTAAAGAGTCAACTGAATCGATTGCCCTATCGTTCACCATTGTTCCCGGACTGTGAGCCCGGAGGACTATCTCCTGCCACACCTGCTCAGCGATTTTGATATATAATTTGTTCTGTGTATTAAGATAGTCAACTAGAACTAAGTTAGCTAAAGTGCTCAATTCAAAAGAGATGAGTGATTTTTTTAAATAGTAAAACAGTACCATAGGATAGTCTGGAATTTTTGATACACAGTTGTGATTTTCTATATATGAAGGATATCGATTGAGCTTAGCTATTTCACACAGTGAATATGTGCACAAGCATTATGAATATGTAAACAAGCTCGTTACCTGCACAATGTACATCTTTTTCTTGACGTAAGTTGCAATCAGTTAATCAAGTAATCAGTAAATCAACATTATAAACGCAAAGTATTTAATAAGTTCGGCCATATGGTTAAAGTTCTTTAACAAGAACTTTGAAAAGAACTTTGATCCCAAATCAATTCCCTCAAAAATATATGAGCCTAAGGCAGCTTAAACATTTAGGCGTTCATGGCCGCCAGGAGGCATGATTTGCTAAATGAACTTATAATGGCAATTGTTGGGATAAGAACCTGGGTGATATTTTGGAAGCTCCAAAGAATTTATGGCATTTAAAGTTTACGCACAGGCTTGTTTTTCAAAATGGCGGTGATTGTATTCGCTCTAGAGTACGTAAATTGGGTCACAAGACCAAAGCACGATATATGGAGATATCCCTCCAATTTTCATCTTCTGTTTGCCCCACGCCGTGCACGCTTTGCCAGTCACTGGTCATCGGCTATTTGACCAAGTAGTCTCAGACGTCACATGTGGAAGTACCATGCAACCATGGGGCGTCGCCCCTTTAACTACATTGAGGTGATTGCTCGAGACCTCCAGCAATATCCATCTGACATCCCCACCTTATTGACGGACAGGGACAATTCGCGCACAATGGTGAACATGCAGCTGCGGCTGCGGCCGTTAGATAGATAATAGAGGGTATATAAATCAGGATGAAAAACAACCCTACCTATCTTTTTATTATACAACCGTTCATTAATGACACGAAATCATTTTCAAGATTAAAAAATATTAAAGCGGGGTATTGACGTGTCCAAGAAGTGTTTGTTTTATTATCGCTAGTTACTACGTGGGTCATATAAATTTGTTCCAGATGAAGAAGAAATTTTAAATTTGGTTCACCTGTGTTTCTGACTTGTCCCACCACGTTCTTCTCTCTCTCTACAGCCGTAATTATCATCTTCCTTCCCAGCGTCAACTCGTGTTGAGTTGTCTGCAATTGTCCAGAAGTACCAGAGAGAATTGAGGGAAAATGTTATCAATAGACGTCCTTAGGCATAAAAAAAATGTTTGTTTGGCGTAACGGAGAAAAAATATCAGGTCGGTCAATTTTTTTTTTAATTTTTTTTTAGATCTTCTCAATGTTTTACTCTAAAATGAATACGAGATGCTACTATTTAAAGCCTTTTTCAAAGACATAGCAAAGATCTTTATTTTACTTGTTGTAGTTGCTTTTTTGTTTTGTTTTGCTATTTTTTCGTCTTTGTGTTGGTAAAAAAATATTTTTTAAAAATGTGGATGAAAATAATGGGTCGGTCGGCAGAATATTTTTTTTTTATTTTCTGCAAATTGCATAAAAACTTTTGAGTCGGTAGGTTTTTTTAGGGTCGGTCGGGTTATGCCAAACAAACAATTTTTTTATGCCTTATGGTTCTTATTATGGCGAAAAAGATGTGCAGGGGTTCTTTTCTTCTTGATTTATGTCCCCTGGGGCGGGTATAACCGCCGCTTTCATGAGTTAAGATCATGTCCACAATATACAAATGTCATTTATTCTCTTTTTGCATGGTGCTCTCAAAATATCACTCACATTCTTACCCCAACAATTTGCCAATTTAAGTACATTTAACAAAACATTCCTCCTTCCAGCGCCATCTTGGATGCTTAAAAGTTTAAGCCCACTTATAGGGAAGGTAAAACTTTATTTCGTTCAGTCCTAAATAAAGTTCCTATATATTTATATTGAAATTACAATGGCAGTTTTTCATAAAACAATGGCGGCCATTTTGAAATAGGTAGTACACGCTAATGTGCAACTTTCCGGGCGGAAACATACCTAATCCTAGTCAGGGGGACACCCCATTCAAGGTGATATATTGGAAAATTAATGTCCAGGTGCAGGTGGGTGCAATT
>JAMKCH010025942.1:0-83453 GCA_023653785.1 Ophioderma brevispina
TTTTCCCCTGTATAATGTTACCCCCTTAATTTTACAAAGTTCCCCACATTTCCCTGGAGGTTTGACCCAAAAACTCTGATCAGCACCCTCCAAACTATAAAAAACATCTTCAAACCTTCTTCCCCAAACTTCTAGAATGGGATTCTGCTTTATAACCCTACTAGAGTGTATTGCACTACTAAAACGAGAGGAGAGCGAGAGAGGGGGGGAGGTAGAGAGAGAGGGAGGGATAGGGAAAGAGCAGAGAGAGAGAGCAGATGAGAAAGAAGAAGAGAGAGAGCGAGTGATCAGAGCGCGACAGAGAGGGGGAGTGATCGAGCAATATTCCCCCCATTTAATATTGCTTCTAGTCCGATGGCTCTCCACACAACTGGCTACAGTGCAAGTAACTAATTCTTGCCAACTGTAACTGACTCTAATGGATCCATGAACCACTCCTATCCATGATAATCTGATAATCTGTTTTTTTTTCTATTTTACATCATGCAGTAATTCGCGATTGGTACCGAAATCGGCCTGTAAAATGCATCAAATGAGTTGCAAAAGCCTTATTTTTTATTATTTATCTCCGTTTTTTGACTCCTTTTTTTTGTGACACTGTACAATCGGCAAGTACTTGCAATAAGGTACTTATATCAGTTCGTACTTTATATCACAAGGAATTTCAATGCGCATTTTGTGTATGTGTGGTGTTAGTTTGATGTGTTTTGTGTGTGTGATGGTTATTTTGCACGTAGGTGTATTTGTGTGTACGGTTTCGTGTGTAGATGAGATATACATACTAACACACATAAAATTACGAGTGTATTTCACTCACTGAACGAACGTATACATCCTACAGGATTGCTCCACCAGACATCCGCAGTAGCCGTGCGGAGCAAGCGAAGCTTAGCTGCCAAGTCTCTAATGTGAAGCACCCTAAGTCCGGACAGAGACCTGCTGCCAACGTCTCAAATTCAGAGAGAGTTTCTTCAGCCAAGTCCAACCTCTTGAACAGTCTCTAATGAGCTTAAGAGAGTCGCCTTGTGGAAAGAAAGACTTGGCCATCACCAAGTACATCTATTGGTATTGAACCTCGTGAGCATCTTCCACCACCTGGAGCTGACTCCTCGGTGGGGCTGAATGGCGATGCCTCAATAGATTGAGAACCAGAATTTGGTCGATCTAAGGTTTCTTGCAGAAGTGGGGGCTACCTGGAAGCAGTCACACTACCTGTGGTTGTGGAACGCACACAGACAGTGGAACATCTCTTGGTCTGCCCCTGCCTGGAGCACAATGCACAGACAAGGACTGCTGAATTCGTTGACAGCCAGGACGTTGTACCCATCTCCTGGCTGGATCAATTTGAGAACCACGGTGTTTGGACACGATAGAAGACGAAGAATCTACAACTAAGAGAGAGACGAGAGAGAGAGAGAGTGATAGAGAGCCGACAGAGAGTGGTGAGCAGAGCATAATTCCCCCATTAATATTTCTGATAGTTGTCCGAGGTCTCCGCCAAATGGCGAGACATGTGCAAGAACTAATTCTTGCAGAATCTGTACTGACTCTATTGGATACATGACATCTGCTATCCATAATCATCTGAGCCCCTGCGCGACTCTGTTTTATTCTAAAATATTTATATAATGCATTCGCGATTGTACTCGCCATCGGCCTGAAAATGCATTCAAATGAGTCAAAAAAAGCCTAGTCCGTAGGTCAGTGGTTGTAAGATGGCTTCTCAAACCTGTTGGTCATTTGGTAAGCATCTTACAAAGCCGTAAGTGTTGACCCCTACACTACGAGTTTGAAAGGGAAAAATGCTAAATCAAGTAAAAATAGTATAAAGGTCCCAGGAATGCAAATAGAATTGATGTGGTTTGTGTCATTTCTACATGAGGGGCCAGAAAGCATTCACAATTTGGTTGGTGATTACATCATTAGTGAAACTATTGAATTTCAGAGAGTAACTAGAAAATTCCAGGTGGACTGTGGTAGTTAATCTATCATGACTGACCTGAACTCAATAGTTTTCACTAATGATGTCACTTGTAGTGTATTGCTTTTTCTGCCCTATTCCTGGGTGGAATGGAATGCCCATAAAGATTTGGAGTAGGTGGTTAACTCATCTCATTTCCTGACCTTGAAATGCATTTGAATCTATGCAAGAAATTGTACGAGTATGTGTTTTTTTTTAAATAACAATAAACAGCATTATAGTGTCTGGTGACCTTATCACTATGAGTTACAATATGCTCATCCTCCATGGACACAGTTCAAAGGGTTGTACTTGTACATACATTGACATGAACTGACCTTGTGTGATCTGGGTATCATATATCATACCCAAAAACCAGGGGGTGTATTTTCTAAAAACATTGGTGAATGAAATCTACTGAACTGTGCCAAGGGAATTGAGATTTCACTAGCTCATAGTGTATTGAAATGACTGATTGAAGAAAACTGTGTAAACGAAAAAGACTGATCAGATCATTTATTTTTAGACCGTCCGGTGTTGATTTCATTCAATTGAAGGGCCATTCAGAGACCCAGGGGTGATTATAGCCTCTTCTGTTTTGCCGCTAGGTCTACAAGAGGAGACAAACCAAAACTATGTTGAAAATCTCAATTCTAACAATCCGTTTTAATTTTTTGAGTATTTTAGTATATTTCGGTTCTCCATAAGCCACTTAATTTAATTGTCTAGATCAGAAAATATTATTCATAAAACGCTCTAGCTTCATAAGAAAAGATTGTTGCCTTAACCGTTTGGGGTATTTGTTAATTTGGATGTAGGCTATATATGCATGCAAAAATCTGGCTTTGTCAAATTTTGAGAGCGTCCTTTCCACGAAATATCTGAATGTCCCTTTCATTGATACAAAAAAAAATGCGATTTCAAGAAACACATCGTAATTTGATCATCAGTGGTTCGGTTCGTAACACCTCGTTTCACTTATCCTTATTCATGGCGTATTATTATTAAAATTACTAACACAATTTCAAATAGTGCGCACATAATGTATCATCATTATCATATTTATGAAAGATATGAAAGTATTTTCGTAATTTATCATAATTATTAAATTTATAAGAATTATTATTACCATACATCACTATTTTCACTATAAAATATTAATGAGTAAAGATCTATATATCTATTAATAATGTCGATCTATCTCACAGAAAAAAAATGTGACTATATTGTGGTGAATGTGCGTGTTGCGTGTGCTATCTGTGGGTGTGCGTGTGTGGGGTGCGTGTGTGTGTGTGGGCGCTCGTGAGTGCATGTATGTGTAGGCGACCGTTTTTTTTGTGGTTTTGAATGTGTAATATGTTTAATGTTCGAGCGCGCGGGTGTGTATTTGTTTGTGTGTACTTCTTACAATAAACATGGACAAACCCCCAACAAACTTTGGATGTCCTAGGAAGTACGGTCGTTAGAGGGGTAGACTGACTCTACATCCCTGGATAGCGGCAGTTGAATGGTCGCCGAGTGAAACAAAAGGAGTTGGTTTTGAACCTCTACAATATGGCGGAAACACAATGCATAACTGCTGGGCACATATCCTGACAGATGTTCTATTGTTGGACAAGTGCTGCATGTCCAGCCCATATTGTAGAGGTCCAAACCAACTGATGTTTCACAAATTCGACGACTCTGATCCGCTATCATGTGTAGAGGTCCGTGGGGGTAAGCAGCGATTTGCTCATTGGGAATATCGGAATGTTACTGGCAGGATGTGCTAACAACCTGAAATCTGCATATTAAAGACAAAACAGTGCATTTCATCATCTAGAATTTTATAGTGCTATAAGAATTCCAACTGTGAGATTTAAAAAATCCTTTCACGCAATGTCCTAGATTGTAAGGAGGGATAGTATGCACCATGACTTGGACAGTTTGACCTCATAATTCTTTCTGGTGTAGCACATCACCTGTTTAGTGTACATTTGAGTTGCCTATACTGCATGTCAATTTGCGGGAGACGGTATGGACAGATTTCTCAAATTCTTTGAACTATTTCGGTTGATTTTCCCCACTTTAAAGTTGATTAATGGAATTGTGCACGTTCGATCTCTCAGTTATAAGCCAATAATATAAATTTAAAACAAAAAGAATTATCCTCTAGCCTTGTAGCTGCATATCACTTTAACAGTACATGTCAATGGGTCAATGGGTAAACTTGGCCAGACCTGACCTCCAGGACAACCCAGGCGTGCATTAGAAATCTAAAAATCAACTTGCAGAAATATCCGAAATGTTCAGGTGAACCAGTGCATGTATTGTATTATTCGCATGCTTGGATAACAATGCATTTATTCGGTGTTCGCCTTTGCCTTTGATGTCCTCATCCGAAGTATAGATGATCTTAGTGTGTGTCGTCACACCATTTACGTTTCGTCTTGGCACATAGCGCATTGGTCATATAATACAGTGTCCACGTGTACTGGTGTCCTAACCCAAGGGGGTTGAACCATTCAAAACCAGTCGTTCCGTGCTGGGCGCTGACGATTTGATTTGACGGAATAATTATCAGTTGGGGTGCTTGTATATACACCCATAAGGTCAATTCGAATACAACAATCCGCCAACATATCAGTTGTTGGATTTGGGTGCTATTGGGTGTGGTTAAATTTGGTCCAACCCATGGCCACACAACGAATGAAATGACATCAAAAAAATCAGTCGTCTTGGATTTAAATAAACCGCCTCAATGAATACATCTTTTCACCTAAGCGCGCATTGCATTATGGAGAACAAAAGAGTATGCTGAGCACAATGATCCAGGTACACTGTTATTATACCTGGCCACCTCTAACACATACATAAATTTAATTGGTATCACTACCGATAAGTGTATATGCAAAGCTGCCCCCAACAGTATGTGGAAGAAGCGGATTGCAGCCATGCTTTCTATTGTTGGTAACATCTAGTTTTCGTTGTGTTCGGCAAAACATGCGATACGGTGAATTTCTACAAATTCGTAACGTTTGGCCTCTCTATCTATATAGAACCTCTTTGGTCCTACCCAAGGGGGTGAGCCCTTCAAAACCTTCGTCGTGCTGGGCGCTGGACATTTTGAATAATGCACGTAATAATTATTATTTGGTTGCTGGTAATACACACATAAGGTCAATTCGAATAACAAACAAGCCGGCAAAATATCATTTGTTGGATATTTGGGGTGCATTGGGTGGTTAAATTTGTCCTACCCATGGCCCACGACGAATGAAATGACACTTCAGTCGTCTTGATTTAAATAAACCGCCTCAATGAATACATCTTTTCACCTGAGCGCGCCTAAGCACCTAAGCGCGCCTAAGCACCTTGAGCACAATGATCCATGTACACTAATTTTATTAACCCTGGCCACCTCTAACAACATACATTAATTTGGTATCACTTACGATTAGTGTATATGCAAGCTGCAACCCACAGTATTGGAAGCAGCGGAGGCAAGCCATTGCTTTCTATTGGTGGTACTCTAGGTTTTTCTTTGTGGGCGCAAAACTTCGGAGACGGTGAATTTTACTAGATACGTAACGTTTTTTGCCTCTCTACTATATAGAACTCTTTGGTCCTACCAAGGGGTGAAGCCCATTTCAACACCAGTCGTACGTGCTGGGCGCTGACATTTTGAATCTTGCACGGAATAATTATTATTTTTTGGCGTGTCTTTGTATCCACCCATAATGTCCCAATTCGATACAAAACAATCCGGCAAAATATAAGTTTATGGATGTTGGGTGCTATTGGTGGTTAAATTTGTCCTACCCATGCCACACAACGAAGAAATGACACGTCAGTCGTCTTGATTTAAATAAACCACCCCCCGCCTCATAATACATCTTTTCCACCTGAGCGCGCCTAGCACCTAATCGAGTGAGTCTCTGAGCACAATGACCAGGTGCACTATTATTACCCTGGCCACCTCTAACACATACATCAATGTGTATCACTACCGATTTGTGTTTGCAAAGCGGCACCCCGTATGCGGAAGAAGGGAGGCAGCCATTGCTGCTATTGTTGGTACGCTATGTTTTCTTGTTGGTCGGCAAAACATGCGAAGATCGATGAATTTCAAAGATGACGTTAACGTTTTGGCATCTCTACTATATAGAACCTCTTTGGTCCTACCACCCATCGTGGTTCAGCACTGTACCCAAATGGGCTCGTATACACGTCACGGTGTATTCAGTACATGTTGCTATGGGAGCTAGGAAACCCTCTCATTCTTTACACCGGCCCATTGTTGAATCCTGGCAAACCTTGGCAAATCTTACGCGTAGGGAGTGATCAACACATAATAATGCGGCTGAACGTGGAGAAATCCACGTACACAAAGTGTCAGATAGCGTTGATTCGGATTTTTGAAATTGTGGTACACTGGAGATTGCGCAAAATATTGGCCTATGTAACGATTTTACGCAACCAAAATCTTCTAACTAAAATTGTCCAGTTAGCTGACCAGTTTATAATATAGGTTTATTTTTGCGAAAAAGGCGAAAAAACCTGAAAAATACGATCCATACAAGCAATTTCTTACCTTATTAGCTCTTATCAGATGGCTCAATTCTCGATGCTGCTGTCAAGTCATGGCACACGCCAGGCTTACAAAAACTATGCTCTAAGGAGTCTTTTTTTGTCAGGAACCTGTTTCTAACAGATCGACCACCTGATTCGTTGCTTTCGGCGATATCCAAGGTACCGCCAAAACCGTTTGTCATTCCTTGTTCAAGCTAATCCAGCGCAGAGCCTTTAACATAGCGTTTGGCTGCTGGCGAGTCCCATGACGTAGCGCCTGTCTAAGAAGAGCCGGCGATTATCGATGCGGATACGGAATATGTGGCGCTGTGTCCCAGCCTAGAGAGTCTTGGGAGCGGAATGGTGTGGCGTGACGCGCGCGAGAGGTGTGTGTGTTTGGTGTTGTTTGTGTGTTGGGTGGTGTGTGGAGTGAGTCGCCTGCTTTAACTAAACCAGCAACAAGTCGCAAAATGTTTTGATATAGCTGGAAGGCCTACTTTAGTCCGAGGTTTTTATTCGTGTCCATTTCATTAAAACGTTTTCGACAATTTGATTCATACCGCAAGGTTGGCATATCCAGGGTAATCAACACCAATTTTTAACGTGTTTGTTTGAGACCGAAATGTTGGCGGCCTTATCTGCTTTTTTGGTTTTGAAATCGAATGGCTTTCAAATAGTTCAAAGCAATAAACAGACGATGGCGGCCAAGCCTCTTTCAATATAGCAACTCCCCAATCACTAATCACAATAGATTACGACAAACAGATACAGCCACAAACCCGATTTAGGCGCTTTGATGTGGGTTTGGTCCCGGGTGTTCCAAATGCGACCTCATCCTCGTCCCGTTTATTCATCAAAAAAAATCAGAATAAACCCTGATGTGGGTTGCATTGCTTCAGCTCCAACGGTTTTGGAATAAGAACATATTCCTTGACAACATATAAAAAATTAAGAATTTTTCGTCAGATTTGGCCCTTTTCGTGTTAAACCAATGGCTGCACGTCTAAGAAATTGAGATTTCTTGCCGCCCTCCCCGCAGTACTGGCACATTTTTGAAGAGCGCCTCCAATTTGCAAATTTGTGAGATTTATGCACAGTTGTTTGATATTGTCTGCTAATAAACTATACCTGAAAACGGGGAACGTAATGCTTTCAAGTGTGTATGGGTTATCAATTAGTGATTTGTAATTAAGATAGATCCTAATTCAACGTCAGCGCTGGAAAATGGGAACTTTTCTGTTCGTGCATTATGAAATATCACAGTCTCACGAAAATGATCGCCTACCCTTCACTGGCGTCAACTACCGGTATTAGGTAATGGGTTGAACGTTGACACGTTCATTGCGCTATTTCCCGGCTATTTATATGGGACTGACGTTTTCAGCGGCCGCGTTTATTTATTATCGGAAATTCCAATTAATTATTCTAATTACAAAATTCCCCTGCCTGTTGCGACACCGAGAAGTTTGAGCTTTACCATTCACGGTATAGTTTACTAGCCATTACCAATGCAGTGTGCAAAAATCTTAGTTTTTTTAAATTGGGGGCCCGCGCTTCAAAAAAATGTGCTGGTTATTGCTTTAATTACTAAAGCTTCTGCACATAGTCAAGACAATCACAATAATCATCAAGCAAGGGGACCATTCCATTTTATTTAAAAATCTATACATTTTGAATCTTACTCTTATTAACCTTCAATAACGGAATAATTGAACCTAGTAATGTATCTCCTCCACAACATCTTTTGATTTTATTTTTGTATCACACTCCCCCTTAAAGGGACCATATGGCATGAAAAAAATGACATAATGAAAAGGACCTTACTGAAATTACTTCCACGAGTTTGAAAACAATTTGGATGTTACATTCTGTAAAAACGGGAGAGTTCGGGGGGGGGGGGCAGTTTTTTTGGCAATTTTCTGGACAAGGATGCTGACATTCTGCCAGCATTTACCAAACTTGAAAGCATGTTTGTCTCAGCTCACAGCCCCATTGCTATGTATATGTGCTAATCCCGGCCTAATCCAATCTTTCACTTGCCAGATCAATATCTTACTACAAGCCAAAGTACAATGCCTGAATCGATCTGAATGCTTTTGAATTGGGTCGCCAAAACATGCTGATACACTGTAAATTCTGTCGTGATGTGAACACTTTGCTTTCTGTTCCAAATTGCCACAACTGCCACCTCCCTTCCTGGAACTCTTCCTGTTTTTACAGAATGTAAACATCCAAATTTGTTTTGCAACTCGTGGAAGTGATTTCCAGTAAGGTCCTTTTCATTATGTTCAATTTTTTTCATGCCATTTGTCCCCTTTAAGATAAAGCTATACTCGCGACAATATACACGAAGGGACACGAATAAAAAAGACTGACAAAATAATTGACACATCTCTATATCGTTATAGTAAAAATGCCAGCTTGTAGACCTTAATCTGGTGTCAGCACCTTTTGTAAAATGCAACAAAATAGTTTTCATTAACACGAATTAATTGAATAACGAAAATTCTTTTTTTCAGTGGTATTTGTTCTAAAGGGCTCCTCTTATGCCAGTCAAAAAAAAAAAAAACAACTATAAAAAGTACAAATGCTACACGTGTGTTCCTTAAGAGTAACAAAGTCTATGCAATGTAATCTATCACTTGAAACTGTATGGGCATCCATGGGTTTAAAGTATATGTAAGACATCAATTGGTAAGCAAAATGACTACTCCTGATACTATGAAAAATATATTTCTAATTTTTAAACGAATAAAGCGCTATAAAAGGAGACCAAGGAAGGGAAAGTACTGCATCATGATCTTATACGATTCCAAGTTGGGATATGACTTAATAAAATCTAATATCCAAAATGGGTATATTTGGTATAGACATTTAGAAATACCATTTGTAGGCCGCAATAAAAAATATCACTCCGGAAGCCCCTCCCTCCTCACTTTTGGGGATGAGACCAAACCTTTTCTTATTTTCCAACCTTCTGAAATTATTATGTTTTCAATCCTGCAATTATGATGGATGATAGGCCTAATTGCGTTATTAAAGAAACACAGTTACTTTCATTTAATTTTAAAACCTCTAGGGGTCTATTCCTTGTAAAATTAAAATAAAAAAAAGCCTCACCATTTTTCTGATACGACTGAAAGTCGGTGGTAACCCTGGGGTGGTAAGATCAATTTTCGGTGAAAACAGCCATATCTTAGCGTCATTAAAAAAAATTAAAAATGAAAGCCGCCCTACCTCCTCACTTTTCAGAGGCCACTGCTACGAGAAACTTAAATTAATTTTAAGGGGCCTTATGTCAAATATCTTAGCTAAGATAACACCATTATATAAAAAAAATAATTTAATTATTGTAACCGCTTTTGTATTAGTTTTCTACACTGCGTTACTTTTATTTCTGTGGAATAAAACACTGAAATTGCCTACTTTTTGTCCCTATTCAAACAGAGTATACACTCGAATTATTCAATTACATCCCTTGAATACACTCGAATTATTCAATTACATCCCTTGGATACACTCGAATTATTCAAATACATCCCTTGAATACACTCGAATTATTCAATTACATCCCTTGGATACACTCGAATTATTCAATTATATCCCTTGAATACACTCGAATTATTCAATTACATCCCTTGAATACACTGGAATTATTCAATTACATAACTTAGATGTCTACAAATAGGACCAAATAAGGACCGAATTATTGTGTGATTTTATGTATGCCATTTGCTGATTATGGAAATAAAGTTTTGATTGATTGATTGATTGATTGAATGATTGATTGATTGATTGAGAGGATTCACTGTAGGATTAGGGTTCAGTGCTAGCCAATCACGCATCATGTTTGACGCGACGTACTCGAAGGAAGATACAGATACAAAGAAACGTTTAACCAGTATAGTGAATGACACTGGAAGTCATGGTTTAATAATGTTCAATAAAACAAATATCGTAATTTACAAGTTGTGTTTTTTTAGCGTCAATTATTTTCGTCTGAGAAATCCACACCCTGTATTAAAAGGTTCTAACTGCCATTTGCAATTTTAGATATAATGATACTCTAATCTGCTAATGGTCGGGCAGACAGTGGGCCGACGCTAGGTATTTCTAACATGATTGCGCGACGGATGGCATGAACATACCGCGTTGCGTAAAAGCATTTCCGCACGGCTAGCGCCTGAAGACGTCTGCCGATGAGCGAATCAAAGATTTCGAAATACAATTTTGGTGTGTAGTTATAAAAAGTGAACTAGAATGAACGATAATCACCTAAATTGCTCAGTCCAAAGTTAGAGAGAATCGGATTTTCCGTTTTTCATGCAGTACACATGTATGTACAGCTAACGTGCATATGATACCGTGTATAACAAAATTTCCGGACCGGAAATTTTTAACAAAGGTGTGATTTTTATATGAAGACTTCGATTTGAGCTTAGTATTTCACACAGTGATTTATATAGAAAAAGCATTATGTAGATGCAAAATAAAATAGCTTATTTAAAAAAAACTTAAAAACCTTAAAAAAAAAATCTCTGAGTCAGCCTTCTATCCAATTGCAGGCGGTGAAGGTTATTAATCTCAGCAATTCGGTCAGCAGTGACCACTTCTTGACAGGCACCACAATTTTGTATGCGGCATGGATTATCAATTAAGCTGATAAAGAGAGCGCGTGGCTCTTCCATCAGCTATTAAAAACTCCCCGCGAGTACGATCTTCACACGCCTTTCCGCAAAGTTCTGGCGTTGTAACCGCCCGACTTCATCTGCTCGTGCATGGATTGTTGTAAAACAATAAATAACAGCTTATTCAAGTCCTTTTCTGATTTGAGCATTCACAAAAATTAGTTGGAGAATGGTGCATTTGACTATTTAATATCATGTTATCTGTTTAGATCAGCTTGTCAGCATATTTATAATATTTTAGAAGATTGAGGCATGAAAACAAATATGGTATCTGGTGATCATTCAACCTACTCCTACTAGTATTGACAGTATTGGGAGATAGATGTGTGTTGTAGTTTTGTTGAATGTCAGGTGAGTCCAATGGGGTTCAATTGAGTCCGAGTCCAGCAGGTCTGAGGTCTGCGGCGAATCCGAGTCCATAGAATGGCACGGGCCCTGAGGTTCGAGTCCATGGGGTCCGAGTCCACCGGGCTTGAAGTCCAAGTCTGAGTGACTCGGACTCGCCAATTGAGTCCGGACGAGTCCTGCTGTTCTAAACTTCCACATCGTAGTGCGTCACGCCCATCGTCATGTGTCCAATCTGCAACCGATTGCATAAAAATCGTGTCATACAGGCTTAGAGGAAACACTGAGCGGAATGTTCCAGACCAACCAGAAGTCATGTTCACAAAGGAAAGGTAAGACCGAAACCAATAAAGTGGGATATATACACAGGGCACCAGAATCCGCATCAATGTATGTGGTACGTCCAAGATCCAGATGTTTGTGAACGTGCGTTGACTGGTCGGCACGAGCACATTTTCATGCCATTTCAGCATGAATGTGCGACAAATCAAATCATCGCGTAAGTGCGTGCACGTCAGTGCGTAATGGAATCGCGCGTATTAGACGTGACACTGTGGGATGCAATAGAACCGCGATAGAAGCGTGATCCTATCCGCAACTCCCTATATTTCGATCTCAAGTTTGAGGGTGAGTCACGTGCGAGTTGGTTTTGCACCCTAGAACGCACGCGCTGGCCTTTTCATTGAAACACGCACGTGAATAAAGGCAGCACAATCGAAATGCTTAAGCGAATGCAGAGTCACGTCATACGTATACGTCACCTCAATGACTCAATGACCGAACAGAGTATACGGCTGTGGGATGTGCAGTGTGCAGTAACAAGATTAACTCCTGTGTATGTATTACACCATGCAAGCCAATGGCCACATTAATCCGCTCGTGTAGATAGCCCCAGTAAGTGATGTTGCGCATAGAGGACATTTTTGACAGAACCACATGTATCATGGGAAATGGTATAACCTTTTCTTTAATATTTAAATTGGAACAGTAAGTAGCATGTTTTACAATCACGACAATAGTGGCACAATACGTGATCATCAAAAATCATCAGTTGCATGCCAAGCTAGCCCGAGACAGCCTTGCTTAAATACAAAATCGCAACTAACGGCTCGGGCTCGGCAATGGTGACGATCTAAATATACTAGTCCATCTCTGTAACAAAAATCCACTACGCTACTTTTACTCTTGCCATGCAAACAACTACTTGTGGTCTGCTGACGGAAGGAGATAAGGGCACGGCAATTGAAAACTTGAAAATTACCCATAAAATATCAAATTCAAAGGCCTTTCTCAAAATCTTAACCAACTCCTTTTGTTGGATGAGAAAAGTGACCTCAAAATAGCGTTTTCGAGCTATATGCCAAACGCGCTGTAGCGTCGTTTGGTAAATTTTAGTATTGATATGGCAAAGGAGGCGATTTTAGAGGATATGTCGCCATGGATCTAAGAGATTAGCACTCTAAATCCCCAACGTCAGTAACGAAACATAACTGACCTTCACCGCCTGCAATTTGTATGGTTCTTGCTATTTTCCTGCTATCTAGAAGTTAGAATCTCGTTACACTGCAGTCGCCGTCAAAATACTACGCGGTATTTCGCTCTGTTGTGAGCGTGAGGGTGTAAACCGGAGGGTGATTGAATGCACTATGATTAGATGATTATCTTCAGACAACAACGTGAGTTTGAGAGTAGCTCAGATCATACAAAGCTCCGCCATTTTTCTCGTTTATGACTACTATTATTGGCCATCGCGGAAGTACTTTGACAGCGATTATAAGGTGACAGTCCAGGCTATAGATTCATAGATAACCATGATAACTAATATCAACCTTGCTGATTCTAAATCCGATGGGTGCCAGACGAGAAAGCTTGAGCATTTTTGTAGAAAGGCAAACAAAATCAAAATGGCCACCAAAACCCAAAACATTCATCTGTTGTTCACTCAAAAGTTGTAATATTTAGCCTGTTCCGTTGAGACATTCATTTTGACCATTTAACATGTGATTCTGAACCAAGTAATCAATGAATTCAATATGGCCGCCAATAGAAAAAAGTGTCTGATCGTGGTCTACTTTTAACTGCAGTTTGGTTAGGGACCAAATCAATACTCAACCGGCGGGCGTTTTCCAGTTCTGCCCGGTTCCAGGCGGTTCATTTAATCCGCTCAATCTTCTGAATCCTTTAATCCGATTAAGTAATTCAGCAACTCAATGAATTAATTGAACCGCGCGGAACCGGCCAAAACCGGAAAACGCCCGCCAGTTGAGTATTGAATTCGTCCCTTATTGGTATCTATCCTGTTGTTTTGACAGTCAAGATATTGAATAAAACCATAAGTAATATTTTTCAAAAATGTTATTATAAATTCCATGGCTATGATTGATAAACGTGATTTTTGTGTATATTCCTGTAAGTCAATCAGATCAGTTTTCATATCATTAGGACATTAGAGTAATCGGTACATGTAAGATGCCATCCAAGATGGGTATCCAATATGGCTGGAAATGGCACTAAGCGGCGAAAAATCCGATCATTAACAGTCTTGAGATATGTGATTATTTTTTTTTATAGATTTTAGGCATCCATATTGGGATATTTGATAAATAACGACTCAATGACATTTAAGATAGCCTACTGGGTGTTTTGGAAGTGATAATCCACTAAAAACCACAAAAAATCTATTTCGCGTGAATGACCTATGATTACATTGCAGCCATATTGGCTGCCTATCTTAGGATGCCATATGGCAGATATAAATCAGTAAAGTTTATGAATCTAAAGTGCTCGGAATAAATTATAGTGATAACATAAACATTACAGCTCTTGGCGATAGTAGTAACGAATTTGACCATTGGAGCCATCTGGAATGGTTATGATTGATTCTATCAGGAGTGTTTCAAGCTATTCATAAAGCATTAGTATAAGAACAAAGTACGATTACTGTTAAAATAATAAATATCAGATGCTTTGTTGTATTGGCGGTTTATATTGAATCTCTTAATTAGGTGGTTGATTAATCATATTTTAATGGTGACAATGGGTGCTGTGACTAACAGGGGGGACAAGAAAAATACAACTTGGATTAGTTGAAGAAGAGTTTTTAGCGTTTTGTAGGCCATTTTGAATTTTTGCGGTCTTCGAAATGCTCAAGGGTTTCGTCTGCCACTCATCGGATTCAGATTCAGTCATGATAAACTGGTTAGAAAACCGTTGAAAAACATTTAATAAACGTAACAAGGTCACGTGTAATGGTCTGAAGCCTGGACTATGAAGTAACATATGTTTTTTTAACAGTTCCTAAACCCCCTTCACACAGTACAAACCCGTTAGTTATGTTAAATCATCATCTTTAGGCGAGGAGCAGGCGACTCAAGATTCTTCTAAGGCTGCGGTCCTGGGATAAGGTCGTAATTGGTCTGGTTGTTTTTTTATAGCATTATATTTCACTATGCCCTAAAAGGGATGCACAATGATAGAAATGACGTACGTTGCCGACCTGGGGTTCGCCCGCGAAACTTGAATCGTAAGTATACGTAACTTTTGCTCTTGGGGGGGCGCTTGTTACGATTCGCCAAGCGTGACTTACGTGCGTTCGGAAAAATGGACGGTAGACAGTCGTAGGAATACCTTTTCGGCATAAACTAGGATCATGATTACGTGTCTTCTATTTGGGTGCATTCGTCGGTGCAATTAGGTACGAGACGGTGTGAATGCCAGTTCTGTATATCGATAAGGATTTAAAGTCATACGCGTGGTTTGGGGTTAGGGCAGACTATTGAAACGGGTTAAGTACTCGGACATTCGCATATTAGAATTCTCCTGGTTGATGAGAACCGCGTTAAATGGGCTGTTATTAGTAGCTGTGTTACGTCGATAGGTATAAGTAGCCTACACGGCTAAAGAAAATGGTTTTCAGCAACAAAGAGGGCGTATTTTTTTCCTCATTTGGGAGTCATCTTTATAGGTTGGAAAGACAAAAAAACATATTTAAAAAAAAGAAAAGAATATAGGCCTATATCAATAACGATAACAAAAGGACATGAATGAATGAATATTCCTCCGATTTGGAAAGGTAAATGGCTGTAGCCAGCAGGAAAAGGTCTGTTACGACAAGTGAAGAAGAGATACAATACTAGCGAAGACTTGCAATGATTTTGTAAAGAATTCAAAAACTCTGACGAGTAAATAGATGACGAATAAACTGTGCACTTTTTAAGCTGACTCAAATATTTTGAAATGTTGTTTGTATATTAATTAATCATCTGAAATACTCAATACACCACAACGATTGAGATGAAACGTTGTGATGTAGTAATATTTATATGTGCGTATAACAGTACCACAGGATCGGCCTACGTATAACAAAAAATCTGGATGTGGAATTTTATTAATCATTGGAGAGTTTCTATATGAAGGACATCAAGTTGGCTTAGCAAATTTCACACAGTGATTAGTCTGCAGGGACAAGCAATTGTACTGGAAAAAATAGAGTTGTTCACTTTCCACACCATAACGAGTGTGCTAGTGAATCATGCCACACATAGTTTAATCGTAAATATGGCTTACTCGTAGGGACACAAAGTTATCTGACGTCATGTTTCAGAACCGTAAAAAATCTTTGTAGTAACTTACGTCGCAACTAGGGGCTACCGTCAGTCTTACGAATGCTTCGCGAACGAACCCCTGAATACTACAAACACTTCAGATCGTTTTTTTTTTTTTTTAATCTGGGGAAATGCAGAAGCCATCGTTTATTATGAAGTGAAACGATTTCAAGTGTTATCGCACCACCCCGGAGTAGATTAAGCTATATATTTTCATGATGCGGAACACAAAATTACTTTACTCTTTCCAAATAAATAAATTTAGAGCCTATATGTGTGTTCAAGTTAACAGGACCCTATAGTGGAGCGGTGGACTGCAAAATGGTCGACAACCCCTCCCTCGGTACAACAAAACGCAACCATTCGAAAGATAGTAATAAATAAGATGGTTGTGGTCAAAAAAACTTTGGTTGCAGGGGTGTTTGGGGTCAGCAATAACGGTTTGAGCTAAAAACTTAAGAAAATCAAGAGTTATTATTTCTTAGCAAAAACAAATTTTAATCATGATGCAACACTATCAATCTCTGACATTTATATTGTAGGGTTCAAATTAAAGTCCCATTCCATTCATGTTTTTTGTTCTTTCAAGGGTGCTGAACAGATTTTGGGTCCAACCTTGGGAAATGTGGGGAACTCTCGCTAGAGGGCGTTTTCCAAATGGCCGCCAAATTCCAGAAAAATGGCAGATTAAAGCTAAAAACAGCTATGGACCGTATTCAATAGCCAGCATGTTGGTGGAAAGATAGACGCATTCCAGACGACATACATTCACCTGTCAATGATCCCTGGGCAATCGCTAAACATGAATCGATTGACAGGTGAATGTATGTAGTCCTGGAATGTATGAATCCTGTCCACTCAAATGTTGGTGGCTGACGTCATATCCGAATACGGTCTATTTTAAGAGTTAATATGAAATCAATTTTGGTGGTATTTCTTAATGTAATTATGGGTAATGCTATCCAATAATTAGAATTTATGATAAGTACCTGTAGAGGGCGCTTTTTTCAAAATGGCTGCCAAACTTCTGTATAATAGCCTTTATTGGGAACCGTATCAATTGTATTCTTTGGAATGAAAATATATTCAAAATGAAGATGTGTGAAGGTAGGGTGTTAAATTTTCAAAGAATGTGGACCAAGATTATGTTGGTTCAATCTCTGGGAAATGGGAAGAACTCTCACTAGAGGGCAGTATTTCAAAATGGCCGCCATTTTGTTTAAAAAAAGGTATATTTAAGCTAGAAACAGATAGCTGAGAATGTAAATGAAATAAATTTTCGGGTATGCTGAATTCTTTCTGTGTTATACCATATATAAAGGGTCTAGAGTTTTAGCCCAACCTCACTTTTTCCTAAAAAAAAAATCCTTTTTATACACGTCACCACAACTAGTATTACCTGAACCCTTTAGCAAGGTATAAAACCTTTCAATATACAAAAAGGATACCAGAAAAATAAGGATGTATTTTTTAAACAAATAAAAAAAGATAATTCGCTTAATGTGCAGCATAAAAAAGCAGTTTCGCTGAAATAATCGGCTTGCCACCAACTATTTCAACACAACCATCTTTTTTAAATTTAATTATATTTATCCTTCAACAAATTTATTATAAAGTTGATTGTGCTTTGTTGTAACGCGGGGAGGGGGGGTACGAAAACTAGAGCACTTTCAAAGCCTCGGCCACTCCGGTACTAGATTTCATCATTATTTCGAAAGGGAACCGAAGGTGAGAGGGTGTCGAGTGCAAAATTTGGTAAAACACCTTTTCAAGACGGAATTAATCACAATCTCATCATAGTGCGCAGTGCACACTCCATAGAAAACGTTTTACACAATTTGGCACTCGCCAGTGGTGGGAACAAAAAACATGACGAGAGAAAAGTTGCTGGCAAAGCGTTGACCTAACAACTTTGGCATGAACCAAACTGTATTTGCCGCCTAACCCCTTTTATGCAATTTTACCGCGTTATTAGCAGGAAAGTGAAAATTATCCTATATGAAAATGAAGGTAAACAGTGTGGCAGGAGATCTAGTCTTCAGGGCTCACAGTCCGGGAAACAATGGTGAACAATGGGGCAATGATTCAGTTGACTCTTCATCGCCACATAGGGTTCAATCTTTATCCGCCGTTGTCGTCTATGCGGCACGGACTATGGCTCCGCCGGACTATAGTTATTCCACAACGGCGCCGAACAACCTTTTACATGAATAGAAAGAGGACTATGAGTTATGGCAAGAATGGTAGGTCACAGCTGCCAAGCAACAATTCTCCTGTTCATCGTCGTTTCCTTTTTGAATAAATGATGACTTTTAATGGTTTTTTTAAGGGGTCCAAAAAGAAGTATTGAACTCCAGTGAAGCTCGATTTTTATATTCGTGAACGAGGCTATAGCTCTATCTAAATGGTGGGGGGGGGAGTTGATGAACTGAAATGCCATGGACAATAACAATGGTATGCAGTTGTCCTAGGCAAAACGGCGGATTACTTATCAAGAGACATTATTTGCTGGATCAATGGAAACGTGGGAAATCCCCGGGTGGTTTAAACTTTGGATATTCAGGGAAAAAAAGAGAGGACATTTAAGTAATTTTCAAGAAATGTGCCACATTATAAGACGTGAGAACACAAGTAGAACTGATTTTTAGAATTATCTACTTCCCAGGGGGTAGCCTCAATTTGTGATTAAAAATATTATTTTATTTGAGAAAAGATTGCTCACGGGAAAAGTACTTTGTTTACTATAAAAAGGAGAAAGTGGAATTAACCTAGTGCTATATTGAGATCTATATAGATTGCACAAGAGGAGAAATGGGAATTCCCCAAGATGTAAATTTAGAAACTGAGTCAACTTGTTTATGCATTAAGATCAAAACATATTGCAAATTTGGGGATTCCCCATGAAGTTATAATTGTGAGGTGATGCAATGCAGACGATGTAATTTACGTGAAATCTGATTTGACAGTGCTAGGTTATGTTTATGCATGATAATGTTGTAATACCTATTTTTAGGTATTAGGAAATACTAGTTATGAAATATTGTGTATATAAGGAGAACTTGGACATAAGATAGGGGCCAGCCAGTTGTTCATTTGTGGATCTCAGTAGGAGGTCAGGGCAGTACATAGTATCAGGATCAAGTGATATTTACCACAGGAGCTGCATATGTGCAAGCTATTTTTCCGCTGTCATCTTCGAGGCCAAGTGAGCTTCAGTTTTTGGAAACAAAAAGGATTCCAGTTGGTGTTCCTAAAAGTGGACATATAATCACGTCAGAAGGATATTAGGTGGTGATACTTGGACGGTGCTGCAGAATATTAGTGTCGTCGAGGGAAAACCCCGTCGTCTTGACTGCTGGACAAAATTACCTTCAAGACCATGAAGACTCAGAAGATTCCTATGGATATTGTTACCCTTGGAATATTATTGCATGCTGTCATATTGGAGTCTTCGCTGTGAGGATATATCATTGTTGAACTGCAACGCTTCCTTAAAGTTAATCCTGGTCACTAGTGAACTCTAATAAGTATCATAGCTTAACTAATTGTGTGTAATTTTAATATATGTTTGTTTTTGGACATATCAAATTCTTGAACCCAACTGATTAAAAACATTAAATCTGTGTTATTATAGAAAATTCAGATCACTTGTGCACAAAGCTCATTTATTTGTGTTTGAAAGGTATTTCTGACCTTTGACATCCATGAGACGTCATAACAGAATGTACACCGAAATTTCATAAAACCAATTGTTAATTCTTTAACCGACTTCTTAATTATTAACCGGAAGTTAAAACTACTACAATTTGTTGGGTTTTGAGCTGAAATTACATGAAGGGGCACGCTTGGGCACAGATTCAGACATTTTATTTTGTTACAAGGTACACTGAACTTTCATACCACCAAATCTTTAAGAGTCGGAAGTGGTCGGAACATTTTTAAATCATTTTCACAAGATGTTTAATAATTACGGGTCACAAATTTCAAGCATATTTTCTGCAGTCGAAGCTTTACAAGGAAACAACGGATTTTGATGCGGTTTTCGGCATTTTCTGAAGGACAATAAAACCATGGAAACTGAGCGTACTATGGGTGTTCCAAAGACCCCTATTGCACGATGTCAAAACATCCGGTGAAATTACAAAGTTTTGTGGACAGTTTACACTGCTGTTACTGCATCGATCGCGGCAAAGCGATAGGATCACAGGCCGTCGCGGTGTATGCAGAACAAAAGACACCGAGGTCCGAGTGTCTTTTGTCGAGATGAATGGGTAATTGGTTTAGTTAATAGACCGTATTCAATAGCCAGCCATGTTGGTGGACAAGATAGACGCATTCCAGTACTACAATACATTCACCTGTCAATGATCCCTGTGCAATCGCTAAACATGGATCGATTGACTGCTTAATGTATTGTAGTCCTGAATGTAACATCTTGTCCACCAACATGGCTGATGTCATTTGACTACGGTCTATTTGTTGCTTTCGCGTTTTTGTTTTTAGTTCCTCTTTCTACTAGGTTCATGAATCTTATTTAAGCGAAACTAATACTGACCTCTACACATGTAGCGGGCTGCCCGCACAGTTGAATGGTCGCCGAACAACAGGAAGTTGGTTTGGAACCTCTACAATATGGCGGAAACAATGCTACACCTGCTGCTGCATACATTTGCCACACATTTTCTATTGTTTGACAAGGGGTGTTTGTAGGCATTGTTTACCGCCATATTGTAGATGTCCAAAACCAATTCCTGATGTTTCAATCGGCGATCTGACCCGCGATCCCATGTGTAGAGGTACTCAGTGAAACTCCATCTGCACGCCGGATCAATTAAAGCTGATGCAACCAGAGAGAATGATTTGGTTTGATGAATAAATAAAGACCGAAAAATAACGGCCTCGAACCAGGTCATTGTCACTGTGAGAAATACCACCCGACCACATTTTTATCTTATTGTAAACTACATTTAAAGAAAAAAATATTTAAAGAAAAAATAAGGAGACTTACGGTATACCAATACATGAAAACAGCATACACAATACAAAAACACACCACAACATAATTTACATACAAACATAATACATACACACACACATACAGGCCAGACATAAAACACAGCAGACACATACACACACTACATAGACATACACCACATTTTATGATACCATACACACTTCTTAAATTCACGCAGGACTACATATATACACCCACTATACATACGTACGTACATACCAAACTAGATACATGTATTCAAAAAATTACCAATACGCACGTAATCCTAAACGGATTTGCATTAAAGCCAATTACAGTGCTTTGTACTCGGCAACAAGGAGTGCGTATCAGATGATGAACGCCAAAGCTAACACCAACAACAACATCTTTTTTCTATCATTTCATATTCTTGGTAGGTGGATAAAAATGTCACTGACTCATAATTTACATTTAAACCTAACATTTTCATAAATTATGGAAGTAATATGCACCTTAACGATTTCCATCAAGCAAATAAAATACACGCACAACTCGACTCAAAATAAAAAGCCCCAGGACAAGCTTTAAAAAGTCAAGTATCAGCCATGGCTCCGGAAGAAAAATTTACAAAAAAAAAAAAATGACCTGACAAAAAAATATCCTACATTTATATTTATATTTACAAACTATTTCTACAGGTATAATAACGATCAAGCATTCATCTAGGCATCTGATATTAGCTACAAAATTTTCTCCCAATTAATTAAGTGCGAATTACTTAGCCTATTTAGTTGATTTGATCTCAGTCCTCTAAATTGTAATAAATAAATAAAGTAAATAAAAATAAATATTATTTAAATATCCTATATCCACAACGTCCTTTTCGGAAAATGACTACCAACCTGACGATCACCGCGGAAAGTGGGAGGTAGCATTATTTTTCTTGTTAGATCAAGGGACCATTTCCCCCTAAAAACAAGGCAGGTGTCGATTTCGGTCCATTTTTGAAAAGTGGCAAAAATGGCATTAAAGAACGTTAGAGAAATAGAAGTAAATTTAGTATTAAAATATGCCGTTGACAGTCGAAATGTCAAACGAAACAATACCGCTTCTGTAAATGCGATTTGATTAGCACCGCCCATAGAATAGATTGACGCATGCGGAAGAAAAGCTTCTGAAAGTGTTCAGGAGAGCATTCGAGAGCTTGAACTTCTGAGAGGCGAGTGTTATCACCTTTGAGCTGCAGTTGTACTAGTACTTAAATTGCGTTTTAGTTTAAGTATTAGTAATTTGTAACAGCTTCTCATAGCTCTAAAAATGCAAATCGTCATTATATTAACGTAAAATCGATTACGTTCGAATAGCCAGTGCCAAAATTTCGGATTTATAACTATCATTTTGGGAAAGCGAACCTGTGACCTACCAGTAGAAATAACATGCGGTATACCTTTCTACTATATATAACTTAGATACTCAATGGCAGAATCATTAAACGTCCATAGATTTTGGTTCAACGCCAATATGATTCTAATTGGATTCTTGGCGGTGACTGCTTTTGGTTTTGGAAGCTGTTTCGGATCAGGAAAAGGTAATTGATAAATTAATAAACAGATACGTTATACCTAATTTGGAAATATAGATAAACAGATACATTAAGATAGATAGGAGATAACAAGATAGACAGAAATAAATAGATTGACAAACACACATTAAGACAGACAAAAAGACAGACAGATAGACAGATATAATATCCAGATAGATTACTAAGCATAAAGATTAATATATTTACACATTATTAAAGATCTTTACACATTATTAATGAGAGTTAAATAGTGATGTGTAGTCTTAACCATGGAAACTTTGAAATTTGATGTTTTTCGTTACAAATTGTTAAGATTATTGGGGTTCAAGGGTATTGGACCCCCACCAAAATTATTGGGCAGCCGCCAAGCCACTAACATTTCCTAAGCCTGTGACAATGATATCGGTTAAAAAATTGCAATTGTTAAGGTAACAGTAAATTACAAAAAATTAAATCTTATCAATAAGCATTATCATTTTATGTCTATTATATTGTTATTACAACTTTGATTTTGCAGGTTTTTGCGATGCTAATGAGTATAGATGTATCTTTATAAATAAGTGTGTGGCATGGGAAGAAGTATGTGATCGAAATGAAGACTGTCCTGGAGGGGATGATGAAGAGTATTGTGGTAAGTGATCTGACTATGAGCTAGTAAAATCTCAATTCCCTTGGCACAGTTCAGTAGATTTCATTCACCAATGTATTTAGAAAATACACCCCCTGGTTTTTGGGTATGATATATGATACCCAGATCACACAAGGTCAGTTCATGTCAATGTATGTACAAGTACAACCCACTGAACTGTGTCCTTGGTGGATGAGCATATTGTAACTCATAGTGCTTATGCAGCTTTTGTGCGTACCCAATGTTGTGGCTGCGTAATTCCTATGGCAAATACTTAAGGAATAACAGAATTACGTGGAGTCCTGATTGAATCACAGAAATGTAACTACATGGAAAAACAGTAAAATTTGACAGAGAATGTGTAAAGGGGAATGACCCGATTTCAGTATAAAAGTTGTCATGTTCATAGAATGGCCTCCACCCCAAAACCACATCCGTAAAGTTTTGCTTTGATATTTCAATCCATTTTGATGTGAGAGCTAAAACGTGATTTTGAAAGCGCATAGAGTACTGTGTAAAATTAATATTGGTCAACCAAAATGGCACATATTTTCACCAGGTTTAATGTTGGACCTGGTCTAAGTCCAAATTAGTTTTGTCCAAAATTGACAGTAATTCACATTTCTTCATAAGGTAACTAGCAAATTTCTAAGATTAAAATGCAAATTTCAAAATAAATACAAATACCTCATGTCAATGCAAAGGAAAATGTATTTTCTGATGGGACTGATGGGATTTTTCTGATGAAGGTCTAACTTTAGACCCGATGTGAAAGCAGATATAGTCCGCCGGGAGGCAAACTAGTTGAATAAAATGTTTATTTATACAAAAAATATGAAATGATCTATGTTAATAAAAGAAATTTACTAAATATTGACAGTACAAATTGCTCAACATCCGTCAGTACAATATTTAAAAATCAACACGCAAATCTGAGGTGACGTACGTTGATGCGACGGATGTTAACTGATGCTAACAATACAAAGCAAACAATTCAACATACGTCACTATGTCAGACAGTAAATCGTCGAAAATTATATTTTTTTTGCGTTCCATAGTGACGGATAACTTAATCATTGAATTTTAGCTATTTTATCAAGCATCATTGCACAAATAAAAGGTAATAAACATTTTCAAATGTTGATGTTATTTTCAATTGATAATATATTTATAATATGAACACTGTGCAAAATATGCCATTTTACAAATGCAATTTTCTTAGAAACGTTTTTTTTTTCGCATTTCGGTTTAATATCCTTCTCCATGTAGTACACCCGGCGAATACCTGAATAAATATTTTTTTGTTATGCCAGTAACCAGAATTAGAAGTTAAAGCAGACCCAAACTTGTTCATACGTCATAACATGTCCCTTAAAGCTCATTGTGAATAAGTAGGAAAAAAGCCGCTCCTCTTCCAAAAAGTATCAAGTAACCTTAGTTTACCAAATACCAGCATCTATTGAACCACCCGATTGACCAGCATTAGAAAGTCCATTGGTCCATTGGGTGCAATATTGGCTGACAAAACAGAAGTGTTTAGGGTTGCCCTGATTTACAATCATTTTGATACCGATACCAGATCTTACGTCCTTCCTCCTTTGGTAGATGTTAATATAGAAGTCCCATGGATGCAAATGATGTATTGGTAATTCAATTCCGTCAAGCGCTACTGCACACGTCAAACAGCGCGCATGACGGAATCAATTATAATACCTCATTTGCATCCATGGGACTTCTATATGAAAAGTACCCTTCCTTTGTCCTGTGATCTTTTGGGCCATTCTTGGGATGTCACACACGTGGAAACAAACCCTTCATTTGCCAATGACTAACAAATACTAGCGAAAGTGGCAACATATTTTTGGCCTTAGATTTTGTACAACACTGGAATGTTTACACTTTCGCTAGATTATTTGTTTTGTCATGGAGGCAAAGAAGTTTGGTGTCGCGGTGTGACATCCCGAAAGAAGACAAAGAAAGAAGAATGGCCCTTTCTTAACGTTTATATTCGTGCAAGTCGGAGGGACTGGTTGCTTGTTGTTAAATAGGGCACTATAGTCCAGGGCTACCAGATTTATTGATTAACTTAAATTTAACCTTGTTTTTATTAATATAAATTTTTCAACGGTTTCTAGACCAGATGTTTTATGCTGATTCTGATCCGATTGAGTGCCACAAGACGAGAAACATTATGAGCATTTTTTCGTAGAACCGACCAATGAACATGGCCCACCAAAACACAAAAAAATTAATCATTGTTCACTTCAAAAGGTTGTAATTTTGCAGGCTGTCTCATAAAAAACATTCATTGTGACAAATTTTAACACCTGATTCTGATAAAAAACACGTATCAATGAGAATTCAATATAGGCGACAATACCAATAGTGTCTGATCGTGGTGTACTTGTGGACTGCATGATGCTCTGACAGTCAAAAAAAAAAGTAATTAAAAAGGGGCGTGTTCGATCGTCTTGGGACCACCTGATTTTACCCCAGGAAGTAGTATCGATTTTGCTGATTTTGATTTAGATGAAAAGGCCGTATTTTTCTCATTGTCGTTCCTGAAAATTGAGCCCTCAACTCCATTTCATTTCCCAGATTATAAACACAAAAAATCGCCGTTTTAGTGGTTACCCACCAATATTAGCACAGTAGTGAATAGGGTGTGCAAAGTGAATTATTGCGTCGATCATCAAAAACCGCAAGTTGTTTCCAACGGTGACTTGAGGGGGTGTTATGTGCAAGTGTCAGGCCATCTCTATCAAGTAAGAGAAACACAATACACAAAAATCGGAATATAAAACACCTTTAATTAAAACCACAAGAAAAGAAATGTGATTATAAAGTCCTTTCATTATAGCATCCATGATGGCTTCCAATGCTCTAAGATGGCTTATAATTTAATGGCACGTACCTAAAGCGACGAAAAAATCCGATCACTTTAGTAGATTCAACACATCGGGTCACCTTCTAGTACTCTTCAGAAGGTATTGGGCATCATTGAATGAGGGGCATGTGCAGTGGGTGGAAAGTAAAATTCCACGCTTAATCTATTGAAACAGTAGTCCGATAGCAGAGGAAAAATCATTCTTATGCTTCATGAACGCATTCAATTCAACGTAAGCGCATTTTCAGGTACATTAACTCTCAGATTCAGAACGTTCTGACAATCTATGTATCTGGTATTCAAGTAAACAGGCGAGGTAAAGAAATTTCGTGCAGAAATGAGGTGATCGATATGAAAGATTTTCGCAGCTGACCATTTTTAACCCATTCCATGAGATTCACACGTCAGCTGTTTCAGTTCCATTATTTGGTCTGAATATGGTGACAACATTTCTGGTAGCCGTGAAAATATTCATATCTATAGCATTTCTTTCACAAACTACGTCATTTTTGCAGCATAGAAAGTCAAAATAATGCAGATCATGAAAACATCAATTGCGTCACAGTGCGTCGTCAACGGGTCATGGTCAAATTTTGTGTTTTTTATGCCCAAATTTTTTTGATTATCAAAATTTTTATATTTTTGGTGCTACCCTTTAGCACCCAAGATTTTTTCGTGTTCGGAATTTGATCGGGCCAAGAGATCGGGGAAGGGCGAGGACCTTGTTGTAAACATGGAAAAGGGACACAAGATTTAGTTTGTTGTGTTCTTCTTCGGTGATCGACTGGTATTTAATAAGGTTCTTAAAATTAATCTGCTTAAACATACAATAAAAATGGATTCGCTTTATTAATCGAAAAATTATCAAATTACATATGAATCAATTGCACAGGTAATTAAAACAATGACGACAACAGATACTATCTTTCCTATCACTGGCAACTCATTATATTTAAAACATCGAATAATCGAAAGAAAAGAAAGAAGAAAGAAATTTGGTACTGTGCATCAAATGAAAGTTGGGATTATTGTAATCAAATTTCACATATAAATAATATTGTTTGTATCAATTAACTTGTCCACGCATTAAGTGGCAAAGTTCAAAATAAAAGGCTGAACTTGCACATAATTCTAGAGATTAAATTGATTTAAAGATTGGATACATCACATATCCTATAATTCATCTAACCTATTGTATGCCCTAGTGAGTTTAAAAAATCTAAAGATCTAATTTTTGCTTATGACACGCTAGCACTCTACTCCTACTATTAGACAGGTTTCTAATTTATACAACTATAGACTTCCTACAGGTAAGTGGTCTAGGTACACTTATGAGCAAAATATATAGATCTCTTCTTTTAATCATGATTATAATACAGTGGCAATAAAAATCAGTAAATACAGATTGGTCTATGTTTTGGAATGCAACATACACAATTCTAAACACTTTAACCAATATTTGCTCCAATAACAGTACCAGAATCACATCACTATTTTGGGTGTAACAGGGTGAGTTGTATTCCAAGCCCCCAAATCAGGCCCAAATGCTTCATAAATGCCCATACAGAGGTAGGCAGCACTAAGTAAGTAAGTATACACCCTTATTGGGATGCACATTCCAGCATCACTATTTACAAACTTTCTTATGAATCTGGATGAAAATGTTGGCTTTTCTTCACCCTATTAGTCTGATCTACCTTCCTCTGAAAATCTAAATTCTATCAGGTTTTGCTTTTAATTCCACCATATTATATGGCTTAATCATATATGCTCTAATATATTGTCAAATCCTGAACTCTCAATAATTAAAGTTGAAACAATAAACAACATTATTGAGAATTGTACAAATAAGTTCAGAAGGAAATTGAAATACAAGAAAATAATGAAGTAGGCCTTTTCACTTCCAAATTAAAGAATTATCTCTCTTGTTAACAGCAATCGATTTAAACCTGCAAGCAAGGCAGCAATTTTGACACCGACCTCACATCTGGTTTTGGTGGAGTCATGCAAACAAGACCACGTTGCTAACTCGGTAAATCACCCTCTGAACTTGCCGCAACAAGAGGTCTCACACACTCCAATTTATCCCTATGCATGCGCGTAACAGTACATATACCCAGCCTTGCATTGCCGATAGCCTTACTATGTTTTAATTCCTCAAGGATACTCAATGGTGTGATCTCATAATTACTTACTATGCAACTTTTGTATACTTCCATCCTATAAGCTTACAAACACCTTGAGGTACTTATAGTACATAATTATTATGATAATTTGGATTTAGGATGCATTCAGATAACATCATCATGTAAATGTTAATGAACATCATGTTTATTAACAGTCCTTTAAGAAACTGATAATTCATTGTCTTAAGTCCTTAATTAGATCGCTATTGCATTCCGTTTACATACCTTGTCAAACTCGAACCTGCGATCATTTTCAAGATAAGCATGATTCTTGTTGCAACATCATTAGCTTAACTTTTGTCGCTCATGATCATTCATGATACACTCTAGTTTCCTCTTCACAATATTTCTGACCAATTTACATTATCTATATTTTCAGAGATCTCAATATTTCGTAATGTTTCATCAAAAGATAAACAGTGTAAAATGGTAAATAACAATAATTAAAATAACATTTATATACCTGTGGTACACAATGAACAGTGACACAAGATTTCGTTTTGTTGGGTTATTCCTCGGTGACGGGTATTTAATAAGGTTAGCCACGGGGGCAGAACACCACAAGGAATGTCGCTCATGTTTACGGCGGTGCGGAAAGTGTGTAGTCTGTTTCACATACTCCGAATATTAGCTAAATAAATTATACTTGGCGCGATAGATTAACTTTATCATTCCGTCATAGCGAATGCATGCCATGAAACGTAATCTTAAATATCTCCGAAAAATGAAGGGTTCTATGGAGATTTTTGGCATCAGAGGGTCCTTTACGATTTTTGTTTTTTAAAATATGTACGTCGGTAATTGGGGTGGTCTGAGAACCTATAGAACCTAGCGGAAATTGAACTTTTTGTCGGGGCGCTTCGGTGCTCGCAAACACGGAAATTGATACACGCAATCGCTTCACGGGCCGCATCCCTTTTCCCCAATGCATTTCGGTATTATTCAGTCTTGAGAATTTTCAACGCTGCTGGTTTTCAAATTGCCGTTTTCAATTTAGAACAGGCTATACGGTAACTACCGTACCGCCGCCTTAGTCTCATGTCCAAGGTTCACACAGGTTGTACCACAAGTTTTATAGGGGTGTCAATTTTCCAGCACCATTCAATATGCCTCTTAGAATTTGATAATCAAAATAAGTAATTGAAAGCTATTCATTGGTTTCAATACACCATATTAAAGTGCTAAAGCAGTGGTTTAGATACCAAGTTCTAATTATAGGCAATTTCCTCTAAATCAAGTAGATAAATATCAAATGCGTTGTTGTATTGGTGGACATAATTGAGTCTCTTAAATTAGGTGGTTAATGAAATCATATTTTAATGAGTCACAATGAGGTGTTTTTGGACAGGCAAAAATAACAACTTTTGAGTATTAACAGATGAATTGTAAAGGGCTTTAAAAGGGCTTTAAAAACACCAAAATCTATACCAACTACAATGAGATTTGGCTGTCTGCGAGTCTGTCCCGCTATGCGTTTCATTTGGCATGAGTGTAGGGGAGGACAGTCTGACCGTTTGTTTGCAGGTTTCGGAGTGACCCAATAGGTCAAATGTCACTAAGGTCAATTTCATTAGAATGCCCTATGACCACCAATATGGTCAAAGGACCCTTGACCGGAGCACATAACAAATCAAAGGTCCCACACATAGGTCAAATCACACACGAGGGCGATGCATTTAAAGAAGTAAAACGGAAAAAAATATTCATCAGAAACTAGCAAACATGATTTAATGATCGTCAAATGATGGAAAATCCAAGAAGGTACACATGAAAAATACTAGAACTAGCCTGGTATTAACAAGAAGAGGGGTAGTGTTTTCTTCCCACAATGCATTTCTTCCCAATACAATTTTTGCACTGATTGTCACATGAATTTATAGTGAAAAAGTACTTAAATTGCAAGATTGGGGATGAGTTCTGTTGGTACTTTAAGCTGCATGTGGGAGGAACACTATACCTTCTCTTGTATCAAACACCCTATTTATTGCTATATTTATTTTTTTTTGGTCTATTCCTCACTTGTCCAAGATAAAAAATAAGAAAAAATAAGACTAGCTTATTTTTCAGGATATTTCCCAATGTTGTGCGAATAATTATATCAATGCCACAAGTTTCCTCCTCCTCTTTGTGCAATTGAGGAATAAGGGGTAAAGTTTGTGATTTCATAGAAAAATATTATTAGAAAATACAGTTCAAGGTCATACTCTAAAGTTCCTGGGTTAAAAGCCGTTTCAATAGTTGACAATGTTTGTGCATAACGAAAGGGTATGTAATTAGAATTAAATGTTATTCTGATATGACAATTTGATGCAACGATTTAGGAACAGAAATATTGCTATGTTTAGGCAAACATAGCGAAGATATTGGTTGTGTTTAGCAAACATAGTAAAATGCTGCCCTAAGGGTTAGGTTAGATTTTAGGATTAGTGTTAGGGTATTTTCTTATGTATTTCTTTGCTGTGTTTACGCTCTAAATGCAAACGAGTGAATTTCACTCTTTTAGAGTGACTACAGGGCCCACTATGAAAAGAGTTAAAATTCACACCTTTCAAAGAATACTGTTTTGGTCAAATTTACTCTTGATAATTTATCAAATGATAAAACGATATCATTTTGTCAATTATTAAGATAAAATTTGACCCAAAAAGTATTCTTATAAAGGTATAAAATTTCACTCTTTTTGGAGTGGGCCCTGTAGTCACTTTAAAAGAGTGAAATTCACTCTTTTGCATTTAGAGAGTAGGTGCTATGTTTAGCAAATATAGCTCTGATCTTTATTTCTTATGTATTTCTTTGCTGTGTATAGGTGCTATGGTTAGAAAATATAGCACTGATTTTTATTTCTTATGTATTTCTTTGCTGTGTTTAGGTGCTATGTTTAGAAAACATAGCTCTGATCTTTATTTCTTATGTATTTCCTTGCTGTGTTTAGGTGCTATGTTTAGAGAACACAGCCCAGATTTGTTTATTTCTTATGTATTTTTTTGCTGTGTTTAGATGCTATGTTTAGAGAACACATCCCCGATTTTTTTATTTCTTATGTATTTTTTTGCTGTATTTACGTGCTATGTTTAGAAAGAAACAGCCCCGATTTTTATTTCTTATGTATTTTTTTTTGCTGTGTTTAGGTGCTATGTTTGAGTATTGATGTAACAATGTTATTACACTGTATTTTCCGGCTTTCGTAGATATCGTGCGCTGCCCGAGAGGGTGTGAGTGTACCTATTTTAAGGATTCAGAAATATTACTGCACGTCGTCTGCAACAATGGTTGGGACATTTCGATGGTCGATTACATCTCTAAAACTACTCATTTTATGCAAGTATTTTATCAATCAATATTAATTTATTGCACTAAATACATTTTCTCTTCCAAGGCGAGGATAGTTTAATTGCATATTTGCTTAAAAAATCAGCAATCTTCTTTAAGGAAGCTGAAAAAAATTGTGGAAATAACTATTATATGTTGTCATAATTTTGTCACTATTGCATTAATTTGGAATAGCGTGTATTTTGTTAACAAAACATCAATTTCTTGCTCATTTTTATCCTTTGACAATTCATAGAGAAGGTGACCAGTCTCAATTAGATATCCACTACGAATTGTAGCATAAAAAATACAGATCACTCTGGTTATTAAAGGCTGACTCAATGTTTCCTGAGGAGGGCGCCCCCAATTTCCAAAAAAATCGTGTTTTTTTGCATGTACATAATCTTGTCCATATACTACTCACTGTTGAATGCTAAGCTTACATAAATCGAATTCTTCGTAAAGAAACTCACAACTTGTTATACTTCCGTCCGGAATTTTTTTATACACAGTATCCTCTGGGAATCCGTAATACTACACATAAAGTTTACTGCATCAAACGAAAAATCCATTCATCTCAATTTCCGAATGTGCATTTTAGGTTACTATCTTAGTTCTAGTTGACTATTTTTCATTAGACACACAAAAATAATATTCAATCTCTTATTCAGACTTTTAACTAAGCATCGAATATTTATGAAAAGTATCTGCATCTGTCTCAGGGGAGGTTTTCAGAACTGTTTGTCAATTTCGAAAATACATCTCTTAGCCTCGTCATGAGCCTCCCTCCCGTCCCTCCCCTTCCCCCCCTCCCTCCCTCCCTCCCTCCCGTCCTCCCTACCTCCTCCCTCCTCCTCCCTCCCTCCCTTCCTTCTTTTCTCTCCCCTCCTCTTCTCAATCTCCATCTTTTCCCTCTCTACCGCCCCCCTCATCCCCTCCTTCTCTCCATTCGCTTTCCATCCCTCCCTCCCTCCCCTCCCTCCCTCCCTCCCTCTCCCTCCCTCCCCCTCCGCTCCCTCCCTCATATTAATATGCATGTGTCGTTTGATCTGTACCCGTTTCATTTCAGGGAGCTCTCTTGGTGGCATGTCTTTCAAAACCTGGATTTTACCAAGCGCGACATTTAACATCATACCTACCCTTGGCATGTTGTAAGAGTACTTTGGGACGGCTTCAAAACCAATCCTCCGGTGACCAGCGGCTCATATGGCGGTTGAAACGGTGTTTCAATTGTTTAGAACAATAGAACCGTTTCAACCGGGAAAGAACCTGCCGGAACCTGCTCAGCAACCGGCGGTTGAGTTTGAAATCGCCCTTAACTAAATCGACTCAGACAATTTATTGTTATATTAAAACCCAGAAATTAGTTAAATTGTCTTATTTTGAGAAAGATTAAAAACATGGGTATCCCAAAAGTTGTTGCAATGCAGAAACTTCACAATTACTCAAAATATTTCTAATATTAGAGAATTTAAAATGACACCACATTTTTCTACTTGTATCAATTTTCAGATCCTTACTAACACAAATACCATGATTGAGGAATTATGCTTTTAAAGGACTAAAAGGTTGTATACTTTGTGTAAGTGTATCATATATGTAAGTAAGGTGTCGCTAGCAAACCTTTGCGATTTACTTCTATCTTAATAATTGTTACCAAATTCTGCCGCACCCAAGCGCAGTATCACATTTTTTAAAACGATTTTCAAGTTGGCTACAGACCAACATAGACCGTATTCAATTGACGTGATCGTCAGCCACCAAATGTTGGTGACAGAATCATCCTGTTTTAGCGCGAGTGCGCAGGGATCATTGACAGGTGAATGTAGTGTAGTACCGGAATGCAATATCCTTGTCACCGACTGGCTTGGGCTTGTGAATACGGTCTATAGTGATGAGGTCTTTGAAATACACAAAACATATTTGTCATGAAATGAAAATGAGCGGCATCCATGCAGATTAAAGAATTCACAACCTAATCGGATGGTGGTTGGATATCTAATCGGTATAAGAGATTGGTATTGCTGTGAAGCTTGAACCTTTAAAGTGAGCTTGGGTGAAATTATCCCGTAAATGGCCGTTTCATCCACCTCGTGGGACAAATCGGCGACGTACACGGTCTATTGTACTGAGCGTGGTATAGCCAATCTTCATTGTTGCATTTGGTTGGCAGCTGGCGTCATCCTCTGTTGTTTGTTGAGTTTGGCCAGTTAATCAGATTTATACGATTAATTCAGCTTTGCATTGAGATTCCGCCATGCATCCTGAATGGTGGTTTCTATCAATAGGAATTCTCCTTTGCTTGTCTCGCTCCTGTCTCATCAGCCGATAGGTGTTCTTCAGACCCCCAGCTAGGCATTCCACAGGGGCTGCATTTGCCACCACGTTCTTTGGCTGCTGCTTCAAATCAAAATCAAAACTTTCAACAACGGCTTCGTCAATTAGGTTGTAAACCGTTCAGTGTTGACACAGATTGATCCTAGTTCTTGAAGGATCGAAACCGATTGGAAGTTCAATCTGAATTGGTTGTTTGAAGAAGCTTTTTGTAGCTTCTTCTTTCTTCCAGTAAAACTTTGGTCTTCTACATCATTGTTCCTTGTGCCTAAGAAGAGACCTCAGTTTGCATGATAATTACAGGAATTACCTTGAATGTCAGTGGCACAAAAGGTCCGACAACAAAATCCTGTAACAGAATAACTAGAGCATGGTTGTCCTAAACTAAGATCCAACCAAGCTCGTTTTCGCCCAGTAGAAGCTGTGCACGCAGGTTCACATCCTAAGGAAACATGAGGCTTTTCAGAGTTATCACGCCCACGCACCAGCACCTTCATCGTTTAAGAAGCCTTACTCGCTCAACATGAAGTCATGTTCCTCGGTTCTCCGGCACTATGGTAATCGCAGACAGGTTTGTAAAATCCATAGGCGTTTCTCTGCAGCAATTCCAAAAGCGCTGTTAGGGTATATGGGAATATCTCGGAGCCTTTCCTCGTTTCAACTGGGTACTGCAGTGAGATGTATTAGCTCCCTTTATTTTTCATTGTGCTGATAGACTACGTGCTGCAAAGGCAACTAGAGATACAGATTCCGGATTGATAACACATACACGTCAGTCCAGGAGGTATCCAGCCCAAAGTCTTAAACTGACCTAGATTGTTCGCTTACGCTATCGCCCTACTGGAGTCTTCATTCCCATAGAGCTCAGGCACAGTTATCAAGAACAGCAGCTGGTCACTGAAGAAGTTGGGGCCGTATCATCAGTGTGCAAAAGACAGAGAACATGACTACCAACTGCAACCCACTTCCACTGCTTAAAGTTTATGGCAGTGCATCCACATGTCTCCGACTTCAAATATCTTTGGTGTATGGATGGCTTTTCCATTTCTAAAGACCTTAACAGACGAAAGGCCCTTGCAATTGGAAGTTGGAGCGCATATGGAAAAGTCAAAGTATACCAATGCGAAATGAAAGTACGCCTCCTCAACACAACATGTGTGACCCTATTTTTGTATGATTCGAAACTGGGTGCTGAAAACAATTTGAGATAAGGTCAATTCTTTCGCAACATGTTGCAACAGAATCACGCTGAACGGCAAGCGCATTGATCGTGTCCCAAATGCCAAATTCGTGCTGCTACAGTAACGGAGCTCTGATAAACGAGTTAGACTTAGACAGCTTACAGTTTTTTGGCCATATTCTAAGGATGCCAGAGGGGGAGCTTAGTTGGTTGTATGCTTTCTACACACCAACACATGGCAAGAGGAAGTCAGGCCGACAGAAAACATCATATCTCTCCTACTTCCAAAAGCTCTTGGGGGACACAAACAACATGTTGCAACCAAAGGCCCAACTTGGCCCAAAACAGAATTGACTGGAGGAAACTTGCGGTCGCCTGCTGCGCAGTCGACGACTGATGATGATGATGCAGCTGTCGTGAAAAAGAACGAGCAGACGTGAAAAGCACTTACAATTCCAAATACGTACATATTTTCTTTTTTAAAACACATCTATTTATATTTCTTTCGAGCATAATCTTTAGAAGAAATTTAAAACTACTTATATAAATATGAATTACTACAAATTAAATTGTAGCACGTGAAATACATTTGATGGACATCACCTTTCGGACCTAACACCCACAGATGAGATTTATCGCTCCTCTACCACCCCTGACTTGATAGCTCATTTGGCAAGAGCGCCGTTCTAATAATTCGGAGGTCGCCGGTTCGAATCCGGCCAAGCGCACATGTGTGCGATGGCTATCTCCAGGGAAAGATTAATGAATATTCATAATCTGTAGAAGTTTGAAATGCTCTATATTTTAAGGATTCTTAAATAGCTGTGAAAATGCGTGCCGTGAGGCACCTTTACTATTCATACTTACAGATTCGGTCATTGTTTTCATATACCTTACACTTTTTGTGGGTCCTATGGCGGGAGGGCGGGCGAGTGGGCTGGTGTAGTGGCTCGTCCACTCACCTTTCATCAATCCGGCCCGGGTTCGATTCCCAGCGAGGCCAGCGTCTTTTCATAAAGCCTTCGTTGTCGTTCTGAACTTACCCGTTGTATTGTGGCAGCCTTAGGCGCTACACAGCACTACGGTGGATTTGTCGCGCGTTATAAGAATTTATTATTATTATTAATATTATTATATGAAGATATGCCACAAAATGTTTACATCCATTGTAGTGTGTTTCCTCCATGAGGTGTCAGCGCACGGCAAAATAAGAGCGAATGCGTATCGCGAACAAACGTGATTCGTAAACAAAGCTGCCAGGATTACATAGTAGAAGATCAGCCTGTACATCCCGTGACCAAATTCTGGAAACAAAGCTTTGAGTAACAATGGATTTTCATTTATACGATTAAATACTCAAATTTACAGGTAAAAATACTATAAAATTCACAGTAAAATCCTGGCAGCAATTCTGCCAACAAAACCCTGTAAACAATACAGCGTTTGACAAGGTTTTCACTGCCTTCAAATTTTACTGTATATTTAGCATTTGATGTGATATCTTTACAAACAAACTGCACATTTTAAACAGGATATGCACGTAACCAAATTGGTGGATAGCCTACTAAGTTGGGTGTTCGGTTCCTACTTTTTATTCTCCACACATTAAAAAATGGCTGTAATAACTCACCAAATATATTGTTAAGTGTTTTGATTAAATTAATTTGTACAGTATATTGTAAATTTTACGGTAATTTGTTGGCAGAATTGCTGGCTGAATTTTCCTTTAAATTTTATTTTTTTTACAGTGTAAGCATTTTTCATGAAAAAAATATTTTTAGATCAATCACCATGTAAATTAGATAATTAGTGTGGGTCCCTTACCCGTCCACCAATGGGAGTGTCAGTAAAAAATGATTAAAACCAGTAATTATGAATGTTTTTCTTGCGTAAGCATTTACATATTCATGGAATTAAACTACAAATAATAATATAAAATTCAGTTAACCCTTGTTAGACAGCAAACAAATCCAGCTACCAAAAATATGATATATTAAAAATACCATTATTTGGGTTCATTATAGTTAGATTTCCGGGTGCTAATCCGTATTGCAGATTACAACAAGACCCATTAATTCAAAATACATATTAGGGACAAAACTTTAAAGGGGCATTTCGTGATCCACAACCTCGTCCCCCCGACTTACCTAAAAAAAGTTGAGATTTTATATCATCCGAACCGTTAGCCTTAGTAATCCATGTGTACCAAATCTTAAGTGCAAATTCGGTCGCATCTGTAAGAAATTCGTAATTTTGTATTTTCTGTCCGTAAACGGACAGAAATTATAGTACAGTGGCCTATGGGACCGTGGGAAACAAGTATTTGCTCATAACACAAAACCGCAAGATCGGGTTCAACTCAATTTCGTGAATAAGCTTTTCTCAAGGATATCTAGTGAACCATGAATAAAACAGAAGGTGCTAGAATCACGAAATACACCTTTAAAAAGACTTGAAATTTGAATAAATTTGATTTCATTTCAAACTTATTACGTCCTAGATATGAATTTGTGTAGCTAATATAGGCTAAGTCTATTAGACTTCCTTTGAAATTTAAAGCAGTGATGTGCGCAAATTGTTACTTTTACACATAAGAGTGAATTAAAATACACGAAAACTTCTATGAAATTATATGTCAATATTTCCTCTATCAAGCAGAGGACAATAAAAGACTATAGCCTGTTCACTGTATGGTTACAGGCACATTATATAAACATACTCGTTTAGGGTAGCAAAATTATCTTAAAATACTTGTTTTTTAGGGTGGATTTTTAAAAAGGCATGCAAATTACTTGTTTAAGGTAGTATACTTAAACCAAAATACTTGTTTAGGGTAGCAATAGCAAACCAAAATACCCGTTTAGGGCTGCAAAATCCACCTAAACCTTGCTTAGGGCATTTTTCTTGCCAAGTGAAAATACGCACCTTTGGTATGTTTCGGGAGGCCATGCATGAGCATGATATCCACTTTGGAATACAAGTGTTTTCCCCCCACCACCGGTTACCATCAAATTGCCGAAGCACAAGCCTATACGGCCACCGGTAAGTACGTAATCCTGTTTCTAAAATTGAAAAAAAAAAAAGTTGGCGTAAATTGAAACCAGCGTTTGAAAATTCTCAAGACTGGAATAATACCGAAAGGCATTGTGGGAAAAAGGGATGCGGCCCGTACCGATTGCGTGTTCACTTTTCCGTGTCTGCGAGCACCGAAGTACCCGACAAAAACGTTCAATTTTCTCGCTAGGTTCTATAGGTTCAGACCCAATTACGATACATATTCAAAACAAAACATATTAACGGACCCTCTGATTCAAAAATCTCCTTAGAACCCCTTCGTTTTCTGGAGATATTTCAGATTTAGTTTCATTTGCATACATTCGCTATGACGGACTGATAACGTTAATCTCTCGCGCAGTACTAATTTAGATATTATCTTTCGCAGTCTGAGAGGGAATCCGCTCTCAGAATTCCCCTGCACACTGATTCACATAATTTCAAGGTAACCAGAACCAACTATTATACATGCATTCATCATGTTAAATTTTATGAACCCATATGCCCCATTATCATCTCTGCAGCCTGGTTGGAGCTTACGAGAGGACAAAATGTTTACCAGTACGCTATTCAAAACCTCAATGTCTGCGTAGAATATATGACACTGAGGAATACAGATTCACTATGATTGTAATAGTGATTCAGACTTTGCATCAGATGGATATGACACCCACTAGTTTATACTGTTCAAGCAAGCAAGGTACCATTGATGATTAAAATTCTGTGTGTGGCAGCCATTTTGAAATTTCAAGGCCAGGGCAAGTTGCTTATTGATTTTGGCATGCTGGAAAACATATCATTAGACACTAATATCATTAAAATCGGACAATGTTGACCATTGTAGCGAATTTGACCGCTTCTAAAGGTGCGTTGACCGTTTGACATTTTAACCATATCTCTTTTACTAAAGGTCGGAGGTGAACAAGCTATACATTTTTGGATTTCGCATGATCAGACAAATAATTTTGATACTCATTTTGATACTATTTCTTTTTCATTTTTGACCCCTATTTAACTTTTGATGACCCCTCCCAAAAATGCAGGAAAATTTCAAGCGGCAAGCCCAAGTCAAAATGTTCAGTATCCATCAGGGAACCTCAAAACACCTTCAAACCTTTGTTTCCCGAATTTGGTCACGGGACCTACAGGCTGATATTCTACTAACATCCTAAATGTGCTTTAGATTTTATTTACATTGCCATTTATTCTAATAAAAACATTTCACTTTATTGTGTTTTGATATTATATTTAAAATATCAAACATGTTTGATTTTTTATTCATTTCCTTAATTTTATTTCTTCTTTTAGGGACCTCTCCAACAACTCGATCACCACCTTGAAACCAAATGGTTTTCTACATCTAGTATCACTTCAAAGGCTGTAAGGAATAATTTCTTGTTGAACACGGTTGTTGATTGTAAACTTATCACAGTAATGTCTTAATATAACTCCAGTCACTTACTGACATTATTAAGAATTTAAGAATATGTGTTTAGGCATTGTATCGATAATAAAAGTTGGTAGTCTTCAGACATTACCACATCTATGAGTATTTGGAGAAGATTGGCATTTAATTGGATCAATTTTTCTATCCGTTTGCGGGCACACAAAATAGATTTTTTTTAATTCAACCTTTTCTGGGGGGGTGTATGGACGGCTCGAGGCTTCGGGTCACACCACTAACTCTCAAACTCAAATGGTTTCACTGAACAAAGACCAAACATAACGACGGTACAAAGTATGTGTGCTTGACAGAAGCATATAATTCGACTCCCGCTTGACTATGTTTGTGCTTTCTTATATTACGCCCATGGCACTAGCAAAAACGCTCTCTGGTCTAATATGTTTATAAAATAAAAATGGCATAACACCCCTTCTTAGAACTGCATGAATCAAATAATGATATTTCAAACTCACGATTTATGCCAAAGTAGGAGCGGGTTATGGCTCGATTTCTCACAATACACAGTGAAATTTCAATTCAAATAACAAAACTCACGCACAAAACGCCATAGACGAGCAATTTTCCTTTCCACAAGGGGCGTGGCTTAGCTTAGACTTTTTTCTGGGAAAATATAGAATCACCGACGCAAAAACACCGAATGCACCGGATGTTTGGACGTTAACGTTCTAAGTCTAATAAAAAGCAGTTTTGAAACTTCTTATACATGAGTGTTTAATTGCTCCTTTAACAGAAATTTCAGATAGAATGTACATACATAATCTCTGCAAATCCTGGCTAAATTAATTTGTACACCAGTGATAATTTTGTGACGTTTTTAAGCCCTGTTCTCATCACACACGTCACGTAGAAATGTTGTAATATTTGCAATCTGTTAATCTGTCCATTTAAAGCAAATTTGAAGCATCTTTCGTCCAAAAGTGTGTCAATATAGACCGTATTCAATATGACGTCAGCCACCAGACATGTTGGTGGACAAGATGCATACATTCCAGGACTACAATACATTAAGCTTTCAATCGATCCATGTTTAGCGATTGCACAGGGATCATTGACAGGTGAATGTATTGTAGTACTGGAATGTATCTATCTTGTCCACCAACATGGCTGACTATTGAATACGGTCTATATTATTTGGATCTTAATTAGATTATCATAGAAATATATCGGCGTCTTGTATGTTCCTAGAGAACGACGAATCACAATAGATGGAAAGAAATACATATTTAAACATTCAAACAATTATTTATCATTGCTTTATAGGATTCTTTTAGATGTCCCAATAACAATGATCTACGGGAAGGCTTTCGATGGTCTCAATGCATTACAATCTGTGTAAGTTTACTATGTCAATAAGATGCCATTTGAACTCAAGATATCAGTAGTACTATAGGTATCTTTCATGTCTATATATTTATTTATCTATCTCTCTGTCTGTCTGTCTGTCTGTGCTGAGGTATACTTGTGTGACTCCATTTTTATGTATTGCTTTATTCCGTCATGGCTTGTGTGTCTAATTTATCTACATGTGTGTCTAATTTTAACAAAAGAAAAGTCATACAAAGTATACCTGCGTCTGTCTCTCTGTCTGTGGGTGTGTGTGTGTGGATGTGTGTGGTCCTATTATCAGGCAATCTATGTGTGGGTGTGTTTAATATTAGGTTCGTATGTAACATTATTTAAAACCCGTATGCTCTTTTCATTTTTTTTCACAGTGAGGGAGAAAGACGAATAGTGTGTTGCAACTTTCAACACATTAAGTGCATCTCAGTGGCGCCCATTTTTCCATTTTTTGATTGCGGAAGAATTTTAAATTCACCAATTCCATTTGCTCTTGTTTGGGGTATAGGAATATTAATCGTTATAGTTAACTTGATAGTTCTGCTTTCTCGAGCCAAACGTGTCATCATAGGCAAAAATACAGATCTTGATCCTGTTCGAGTTCATTTGTTTTTATTTTGGAATCTTACTATCGCTTATTTTTTGTTGGGATTATACTTAATGTTAATAAACGTTGGGAATACGTTATATGGTGATCTATTTTACGTTACGCCGTGGGTTTGGAAAAGGTCGTCTCAGTGCAGAGTTGCTGCCTTTTTGTATCTGACTTCATTTGAGGCATCCATACTCTTCACATTTCTTCTCAGCCTCGATCGCTACATCAAGGTTAGATATTCATCAAAGAGAATCTCCATGCGGATGGCGGGGTATCTGACATTGTCAGTATGGTTTGCGTCGTTTCTGGCTGGTTTGGCGGCTATGTTGTCATTGGTAACTCACTCCGATTTCTATGACCTGTCGCGTTTCTGCATCGGTCTCCCCTTATTTAGAAGGCCCGTGGGCACCACACTTGTACAAGGCAAAGGCACAAATCCATTACTACAGCCCTACTTCGTGGCAATTTTTCTCATTCTAAATCTAATCTGTCTTTGTTTCACTTTAGTGGGTAATATAATCGTCCAAATATGGCTGAAGAAAAACGCAAAGGGGGGAGAAGCATCGGGGGAGACCACGAATGCACAGCACGCGAATGATAGCACAGATGGAAGATTAGAAACAAACGACAGGCATGCAGATGAAATAAGACAAAGCAAGATGTTAATGGTCGTGAGAAGAATGGGAAGATTGGGCAAGGGGTTGAAGAAAAGAACATGATGGAAAGATAGAAATTGAAATAAGTGTTGGTTTCTAACAGAAATGATAGTTTTCGTGAGACAAATGAGATGAATACACGGGAGGCAGTACAGGAAGAGATAAGACGGGAGAAAAGAATTCAATGTAAACGGGAAGGGATGTAGATAAGAAATATCCTGAGGATGAGGAAGATGATCCCGATGAGGAGCACAGTGGTGATGTTTTAGGAGGTTCATTAACTTCGCCTACTCATCAACTTCAGTTCATGTTTTGCAACACTGTATTGTCCTAGCTGTTCTCGCACAATGCGGATCCCATTCCCGGCGGTTGTTTATTGGCCTCTCCTTCTTTAGTATTTATGATACCTGGTGTTGTCAGTCCGGGGCCATTATATTTTCTCATTGGTAACTGAGGTGAAGGTAAGAGAATTAACTCCAGAGGAATTGGCAATGGGGAGGGACAGCATACGGACCGGGCTGCGGAGTATTTCAATATATAAAATTTGTGCTAGTATTTTGTAAGTATATAAGTTATCCAAAGTCTTGGATTGTAAAGTCTTGGATCACGTAACAAGTAATATTGAAAGGTCTACTAAATAAATTGTGCGGATACAATGGGGCTCCTGCGGGTTCGGGGTTAAGAATTGCCCCGATGTGTGCTCCCCTTGCATGTCGTACGAGGCGACTAAACCAGGCCCGGCCCCCCCTGTCTGTTATTTGAACAGACGGGTATATTCTAAATTTAGATATGGTAGTATTATGTCTAAGCATTTACTGGATAGTTGTATTAATAAGATGTATTTAAAAGTGTTAAAATTATAATCTGTTATCAGTATCAGTTTGGGTATAATGCTCAAGTGATTTACTAAGGTTACACATTTATTTAAATATAGGCCTACAACATTTATCAAGTTAACATATATAGACCATCTATTTAATATGCATTGCCTTAATGTTTCAATACTCTATTGATATATCTTGTTCTCTTTAAAAAAAAAAGTAGGGGATCTAATGGTGCATGTTCTGATCGTGATGCGTTGATTAGTAGTATGGGGGAACAGCATATCAGTGTATAACCTTCGTCTACCACCCCCCTTCAGGTTTTTCCCCGGCTTGCTAAACCCCCTTTTTTTGGTGTTATGCCAAATATTTAATGTAATTGTCAATTGTCATGTTCCGCTCCTTTTAATCCAAAAACAAACATCCACCGGGGTATAGGTAGATACAGGGTGATCCCAAAGTGATCGAGGGGGGGGGGGGGGTGGTAACCACACCCTCCGGAAGAGAAGTTACCAAATGCCTAACACCAAAACAGAACATCACAGAAACTTGATTTTGATACCAATAGATAGCTACGTTCCTCCTCTTCCATTGATACCAAAATGAGTACGAAACCTGCCTAGCATTACGTAACAATGACGTCATAAAGTTTGCATGTCAGCAAAACTGCCATTTCCATAGACACACACAAGCAGTGAAAAATTCAATTTTTCGCCAAAAAGGTTAGGAAAATCAGATTTTCATGCGGTTTTTTTGACTCTACTTGATGGGAAATGACTATTTATATAATGACATCATTTAGAGCTAAATAGGGTTTTGAGTCGCTAAAATGCGAAATATAATTTTCCAACCTATATTCAGTATTTTCGTACTTTCCTCAACATATGACGTCATGGTGACGTCATAATGGGGATGTTAGTACTTATTTTGGTACCAATGGAAGAAGAAACTCTAAGCTATCCTTGGGTACCAAATTGACAGAATCGGGTGTTCAGTAACGAAAATCACAGGGGGGTGGTAACCACCCCCCCTTCGGCAATTGGGTACAAAAAATGGCTCAGGTAGACGAGGGTTTAAAACCAAGAGAAACCAATTGATTGCAACAATTTACACATAGAAAACATACATCGACACAAACACAGCTTCACAAGATAAACTGATCATTATAATTGTTTATATATTATAACTATAAATGATGACCCCAAAGTCATCACCCATCCATGTATCAAGTAAAAAATTTAAAATCCCAAAACTGCAACTTTTGGTTTGGGGGTTTGCGTCTTTCGGACGTTCTATCTCAGCCATTTCTGCACGCTTTTTTGCAAGCCAGGTATTAAAGGAAAGATGCACACCTAGTCAATAAAAGTATTTTTCGAAAACTTTCAGATGGTCTGACCTCGGACAAGGTACTGATCGAAAAAACATGCCGAGATACTTCTTGTGCCACGGTGGTATTTGAACATATGTTACATTTATGTCAATATTGATAATAATAATAAACATCTTTTCTTCATTAGATGATTTCTATGGAAATAAAACAGTTAATATAAGTTAAAGGGGCGTGTTCCGATCGCATTTGGGATTCCCCCTGATTTAACCGGATAGGTAGGATCGATTTTGATAATCAGATGAAAGACCGTATTTTTCTCATTGTCGTCCTGGAAAATTTGGACGCCCTCGATCATTTCATGCCCGATATAAACAAAAAACCGCCGTTTTAGTGGATTAACCACTTTATTAGCACAGTGTTGAATAGGGCTTGCAACATGTCCATTATTTCTTCTACCATCAAAAACCGCAAGTTTGTTTCCCACGGTACTTGTGAGTGTATGTCCAAGTGCCAGGCTCGCGTATCAAGTAGAGCAACACAATACCACATAAATAGGAACAACCAACTTTAAGAGAGCAATTCACGATCCGCAAAACGTTGAAGTTTATATTATCTGGACTGTTAGCCTACTAGTAGTGGTGCAAATACTTCTATCTTTCGATCGTGTCTTTGCAAAAAAAAAAAAAAATACAATGTGTCACAGATTACAGCACTTGGTCTATGTGACTCTGCTAATACAAACATTGCGTATAAACCAAAACAGCAAGATCAGAATCAATCTTGAGAACAAAAACTTTTCTCAGGGAATATCACGTGAACCCTAATCATAAACTTAAGGTTCACGAATAGGAATAATCTTAAATACTAGTGTGGTACTATTTTTTATGGCTTATTAAAGGACAACCAGTATGCCTACTAATTATACAGGTTAATAACTGCGTCGGGCGAGTGCATTGACAATCATTAAAATTCAGCGCCAAGTGAATTGATTTGTCCCATTTTTCGAGACAAAAGTAAATGCGAAGTTATTCACCTAATCATACACGAGATAAAACAAAACATATGCACTCATTTTGTGTGTTTTTAAATCAGTTATAGGTATTATATACTCATTTATCTTCTTATTATTGTGTAAGAAAAACATTGTGTACAAATAAATTGTTGACTTCAATTGAAGATGGACGAGATATCATTTTGGAACGCCATTGTATATTTTCAAGTAACCCAAAACATCTTGTCTATTCTTGCACAATTTAAATTTACATACCTATTTTCACGAAAAATTTTATATTATTCGTTGATATGATACAATACATTGACGAACACAGTGGGCATTTTTATTTTTAAATTAACTGATTTGGCTTTAAGTTAGCAAGACAAGTTAGGAACGCGAGAACTTCACGCTCAAATTAATGCTACAAATTACCGACACCCTTAGGAACTGCTGAAAGAAATAATCATCGTAGTGTTAATAATAGGTTCTTTTAAAAGTCTTTGTATTTAAAGAATATGTTAATCAAATTAAATTTTAAAATCAAAATTACACACAAAATACACAAACTATATACAATAATACAAATTAATCAAACAACCGTTCCAACCTAAAGTAAAATTCGAGTCTCACGTATATATAATTGGCAAACGTGACAAAAATTTATTTGTAAAGTTGATAAAGGGAGACTTGGTAATGTTTAATATCAAAATTATTTTATTGTCAATAGTTTTTTAACTATAAGGATGACTAAGTAGCGAAACTTACATTTATATTGCTGAAATAACATTTTAAAACATTATTCCAGTACGATTTAAAGTGACAGGTGGATATTTTTTTTAGGTTACAAATTTCTCTCAATTGGCACTTGATCAGTGGTAGAACAACGGAACGTTTCGAAGGTATATTGGTCAAACAAGAATGAAAAAAAAAACATGTTTTGAACTTGCCTGCTATCATAATCGTCCACATAGAAATGCATGCTCTGATTTCCTGTCGTGCACGACAGAAAATGCAAAATCATCATTTTAATTATCCAAGTTTGGATAGCACCACCACAAACTGCATATTTATGCTAATTAGCATAAAAACGTCTTGGCCGATTTCAATTTTTCCACCAAAATATACGCAACTGATAATTAAGCATTTACATAAAATTTTGGCAAAAATAATTTAGCGTTATGGCGTTAAAAAAAAAAATGTTGGGTCCACGTGGACCCTTATACACTCAAGTGTTAAAAAGGTCGAATAATATATAACTCCTTCCCGAAAGAAGTAAGCATATAGTGATGAATTAGGGGTTTGACGGGTTAGTGATCTACTCGATAAAATTTTCCAGAATTCACATGTATGGTATTTACAATGGTGCTGATTAAGAATCTGAAATAAAAAATGGGGGCCACCGACTTTGTTTTTTGAGCTATAGCCAAAACAAAAAAGGTATGTTGACACTTTTTAAACCACGCAAGTCTATGGGAAAAGTCAAAATTTGACGTTTGGATCGCCTACAAAATAAAAACGTCTCGATAAAATTTTGTAATTTCTAATATGTTGAGGTCCCGATGTCGTTCTTTAAAATTTTGAAATAAAAAATGAGGGTCACCGACTTACTTTTTCCATTACACGCCGAAAACCACTGAAATTTGACACTTTTTTCAAATTGGGCGTCTTGTTGGGCGGCAAGAAAAATCCGCGCCACATTCAGCATGCAGCAAAGCAGGAACGCAGGCGTAGAGATGCGCGATTTTTAATAAACGCAAGCAAACGCACAGTTATCCGCGGTATCTGCGCATGATACCTTCGCACCTCAAAACTTCCATTTGTCCATGACTGGGCTCTAAACAGAATGCTGAAGGTGTAAAGCAGCTTGCGCGTAAACAAATCACCCGTCAAACTCCTTAATTGGTACCAATCTTGATAGAAATTACAATAACAATAATCAGTTATGAACCAGCACAAACCGGAAGGTGGGTCCATTAGAATTTAATGATTTTTTAAAACAAGAAAGTAAATTAATGTCAAATAAACGTCATCAGCAACAGAGAGGGAAAAATCTTCAAGGGGATGAGAAGGGGGGAGCAACGAGGGAATACTGATTTAATTTGGCTTGAATTCCTTCAAGTTTAAGAATAGATATTGTTAATTAATTCCGTTTCTGTATCTCAGGAAACCCAAGGCCTTATCCATGTTTGGTCCTCATTTCAATAAACCGAGGTGGAGATTGGGTAGTGAAAAGGAACATTCGGTAATTTACATTGCACGTAATTATCTGCGTTCGAAGTGTTATTACGATATCGAAATTTCTGTGGGATTTGAGCGACAGCTCAAATTTAGATTTCTTCTGAAATCTTTTTTTGGAGATATTGATTCCAATTGAATGGATTTAGGAAAAAAGGCCAAAGGCGACATGCTTGTTTTTAACGATTTTAGAAATATACTCAACACTATATACTCAACAACATATATCATAGTGTGAAATTTCTATTGCATTTCTGAAAATGATTTAGTCTTAAAATGAATGAAACAATGACAATATTTATGACGTATGTTCTCTTACGATATTTGCTACCATTGTTTCGTTTATCATTTTACAACACAAAAACCCTACCCTTTACTCAGAATGGATATTGTTTCAAGTAAAATAAAAACAATGCATTAAAAAATGAAAGGATCAGTTTTTACATCAATTGAAATTTCAAGCAAAAGTCCCCTTCTCTTTCTTCTGTTTCTTTAACAGGAAAAGCAATACCTCCAAGAAATCAATAATAATTTAAGTTAAACCTTGACTCTAACTCGATTATTCTGCATAGTTTTTGGTAACATACCTTTGCTATTGCAGGAGAAGACTAAAACTTAAGAGAGAACAATTACAAATTTTACCTCCTCCGCAAGAATATATACATGTGCAAATGTTTTTTTTTCACTATTTATTGGATATTCAAAAAATCACAAGCAGCAATTAAAAAAATCAAAATAAACAAATCAAACCTCCATTTTCTCCATTTTTCACCCAAGCTGTATAATCTTAAAACACTATTTGTGTAAACGGTTGGTTGCTCAAACCTGCGAGCAAAGTTTTACCACGAAAGTGATACTCTTTTACACCATTGAGGAGCAATCCTCGACGATCAAAATTACCCCGTTGAGGGGGTACTCAATTATCCGTTTCTGCAGAGTAATGGGTAAAGTATTCACACCTTTCATTGCCACAACTATTTTCCCACCCAAAAGTTTACCACCCATTTCTATAAAGAGTCTAGTCAGTCTTTTAAATGTTTTATTATCGTCTTTTATTTTTAATGTCCTCACGAAACATACCAATTTTTTCGGTGCAATACGAAACGAATTATGACTGGGGAAAATGAAAAAATATTCATCTCTCTGTATGGTAGTATAAGAGTGTTCATTGCTCCAGACTGTACATGCTGCAGTTCGACATCAGCGTCAATGGGCGCCTCTTGGTATAGGTTGATGTGTGCGTGTACATCAATCAGCTTGCCACCTTAATCATCTGGTTTAGAGCTGCTTGAACAAATACAGACGACAATAAAGATGATAAGGATCGCTACAAGGAGACCACTTACTGCACCAATGATAGGTAGAAGAGGAATGGATGACGATGAACTAACCTTATTGACGCTTTTGAGTTTAAGCCTGAAGGGAGTATTACGACGCAGTCAATTACGTTGTTTGCGCGTTCGAGTTGTGCATTAAAAATGTTCAATTCTGACGATGATTCAGTTGCATTGTCATAGATTTCGAACTGTAAACCTTCTATTTCATCCACAGAAACGTCGTTAATGTACCACGCAATCTCTGATACCATCGGAAGACCTTGCCCTGCACAAGAGAAGCTGACATTGCCTCCTGGTGCTATTTGTGCCGATTGTGAAGTGATGGAAGCTAAAGGAGGAATTTTGAGAGGGATGACGCTACACGAAACTTCTTCGGATAATGATTTGCCACTGGCTATACAGATGAATTCAACTCCATTATCATTAGCACCAAGTGGCAACGTTAAATCGGCATGTATCGATCCGTTTGCAATAAGTGTATCATTTCTGTACCACGTTAATTCAGGCGCGGGCTTACCACCAGTTATTCCACATGACAGACTCACTGTTATCGCACTGTTTTGTGAGAGTGATAACGAATCAATTGCGGTGAAGTTACATCGAGGATGACTATCATTTGGTGGTAGAAGAACTTCAAGACTCGCGTAGTCACCTAAGACGTTATAGGATGGAATCGAAGACGGGACAGGCAATGGAACAAACCCACAAGCGTACAATCCTTCATCACCTTCTTTAATACCACTGATTCGGTACGTCAGTTTGTATATACCATCAGTCGTTACCTCGTACTCGATACTATGCTGACCGCCGTTGTTACCAAGATCAAGTTTAGTTGTTTCATTGGCAAAAGTAAATGTAACAAAGTTATCTGTATGGTTCATATCAGTGAACCAAACTAGTTCTAAAGAGCTGTCTTTATCATGTACTTCACAGTAAAACTCTACGTCACTATTTTCAAATCTAGAAGCAGAGATTGGCCATTCAGTCGCGAATATAGCTTCGATTTGCGCCAGACGATTATAAAGAAAAAGAACCAAAGTTAAAGACAACCACCAACCATCCATTGCGTATTCTTTTCGGTATTGCCGATAATCGCCGACAGATAAGAATGACTTATGTTATACCTTATTATATATCCATAGCACAACTTTGATGACAGTGACGTGTTGTCTCATGTAGCAACTTTTCAACGAATAACCAAAACGGGAGTAAAATAAGCCAAGAAACGGTACGTTAAAGGATATAATACCTAGTTCACGCAATCGGGTCCAAATCAGAATTCTGGAAGAAAGCGGAGGTTATGCTCCGGTTCATGCAATCGTACCCAAATCAGAATTCTAGAACAAAGAGGAGGTTTTGCTCTGCCGATTTTCAACGAATAACTAATTAAAAGGGAACCAAAATACGGTAAAATACCAAGTTTACGCAATCGTCTCCAAATCAGAATTCTGGAACAAAGCGGAGATTATACTCTGCCGGTTCATGCAATCGCGTCCGAATCAGAATTCTGGAACAAAGCGGAGGTTATGCTCTGCCGATTTTCAAAGAGTATGAGTCACCCTGAAATACGTCACAATATAGGAACTTTGGACTTGAATGGAAGCTGGAAGCACACCGAGTTATTCCACCCAACCAACCTACATGTAACATAACCATCCAACGTCCTTTTTTAAGTTTATCCAGGGAGATTTGGTTTCAATCTCCGACCCAAAGTTGAATTTTGTTATGATATAAATGCTGAGGCATATTTTAGTTTTGAACATTGTAGTTTTCTTGGTACTTTTCATTTATTTCTGTATATTCACCTCCTGCACAAAGATATTACACAAAGAATCGTTCATTGAGTTCGTGTTTGGTTGTTGTCACTGTCTTTTTTCTTGTATTTTTGTTCTTGTGGTTGTCCAAATATAAAGGGTTACACTCTTAAATTTGCAGTAAAATAATATAAAAGTACAGTATTTGGCTGTAATTTGGAAATACATCTAAATACTGCAAATACTTTTTCCCATTTTTCCAAGCCAATAATGACTAAATTTAAAATTATTGAAATTTTAATGAGTATCAACACACACACACACACACAAACACACACACACACACACAAACAAACACTCCCGCACGCACGCGCATTCGCAAATATTTGCCAGTGTTAAATTAAGAATTAAGAGTTAGATTAAGAGTAAGATTAAGAATAAGAGTTAGATTAAGAGTAAGATTAAGAAAAGAGTTAAATTAAGAATTAGGTGTATGTGTAAGAGTCAGGTTTAGGTGTAAGAGTTATATTAAGTGTTAGGTTTAGGTGTAAGAGTTAGATTAGATTAAAAGTTAGGTTTAGGTGTAGGAGTTAGATTAAGAGTTAGGTTTAGGTGTAAGCGTTAGGTTTAGGTTTACCATCAGGGTCGGGACAGTGGATGTTCCCCAGTCCTCGGCAATTAGAAACCTTGGTGTCGTGTTTGATCAGACAATGTCTATGACTGAACATGTAAAGGTCATCATTAAGTCTGTTAACTTCTTTTTTTTTTTTTTTTTTTTAGCCAATAATGACTAAATTTAAAATTATTGAAATTTTATGAGTATCAACACACCCACACACACAACACACTCCCACACACCCACACACACACACACAAACACACACAACACAAACACCCCCACCACAAACACCAACACGCACTTCCAGCACGCACGCACGCGCATTCGCAAATATTTGCCAGTGGTTAATTAAGAATTAAGGTATATGTTTAAAAGTTATATTAAGTGTTAGTTTTTAAGTGAAAGAGTAGATTAAGAGTACAGTCATAAACAAACGTGAGATTACTACATTACGTAATGGAAGAGTTACATTCAAGGCTGACTCAAGCTTTCCCAGTAGGCGCCCTCATTTTCAAAGAAATTGTGTTTTTTTTTGCATATCCATATGCTTGTCCTATACTAAACACTGTGTGGAAATAGCAAAGCTGGAATCGAAGTCCTTTATATAGAAATCGCAATTTTGTTTATTTTTGTATGTGTAAGAGTGTATGTTTAGGTGTAAGAGTTATATTTAAGTGTTAGGTTTTCAGGTGTAAGAATTAATTAAGGTCAGGTGCAGACCGCGTTCATTCCGACTTAGGTATGTGTGTAATAGTATGTAAAAAGGTTTAGGTTAACGGAGTTCTTCAGATTTGGTTTTAGGTTTAAGATTCAGATAAGTATAGTCTAGGGTTCCGACATAAGAGTTAGGTTAGCTCAGCGTTAGATTCCGAATAGAGAATACGAGTCCGCTTACGCTACCTAAGTTAGCTTCCCGCGTCCGCTTCCGCCCGCGTCTCCCTGCCAGCGTCGGTGTCTGTGTCCTCGCCGGTTTCTGTGATCCCCCCCCCCCCGCCCCGGGTTTGTTTTCTCGTTCCGCTGTTTCGGTTTCGGTGTCCGCGTTCGTTCGCTTCCGCGTTCTGTTTCGCGTGTCGGGCGTTCGCTTCCGCGTTCCTGTCTTCGGTTGTCCGCGTTCGGTTTCGGTTTCCACTCCAGGGTGGCCCGTGGCCTTTCCCCCGTCCTCGGCCCTACGCCCCGTGGTGTCGTGTTTGCTCCGCCCCTGTCTCTTCCGGCCCCTGTCCGGTCTCTCTTCCGTCTCTTTCCCTCCCCTTCGCCCTCCTTTCCCGGCTCCGCCGCTTTTCATCCCCTTTGCTCGTATTTGTACCTCCTCTCGTCCGTTCCCCTGCTTTTCTTCTCTCTCCTTGCCTCTTTCCCCTTCCCCTTTTTTCTGGCCTGTCGGCCCCGCTCGGCGTCCAACTTCAGATTTTGCCGATATAGAGCAGCCAGGCTGGTGTTCAATCTATAGAAGGACCACCAGCCACCCACTCCTAAAGAGCCCATTGCCCCCCCTACCAATTAGTGAGCGCGTTGTCTTTAAGCTTAATGCTTTCTTACTTCCAAGGGCATTTCCGGACAATTGCCATCTTACTTGTCCGAATACCTCGCTTTGTATATTCCGGGCAGGCCCGGTTGCGATCTGCAGCAGATGACATACTCCTCACTGTTTTCCCGCACAAAAAGGTCCAGTGGGTGAAAAGGCTTTCAGCAATGCGGCCCCAGCCTATGGAACTCTTTCCTACTCGTTAAGCCACTCCAAGGCCATTTTTTACGTTAAGAAAGCCTAAAATTTCATCTATTTCGAAGATTTGATCGTGTGCTTAAATATTAGTTTTTTGTATGCCTCAAACATGATATTTAATTGGGCGCTGTTTTCTTTTTTTAATTTTTAAATAGTTTGAGGTTAATATTATCTCATGGTTTCAACTTTTCCATACCTTTGTATTACTATGTTTTAGGCTAAATAGTAATTACTCTCTATTTTGTAAAGCGCTGACCTTGTTTGACAAGCGCTATATAAAATGCCGCTTGTAGTGTATGTATGTAGATTGAGAGTAAGATAGTATACTGTCTAGATTAAGATAAGAGTAGGTTAAGAATAAGATTATATTAAGAATACTATTAGATTAAGAGTCAGGTACGACACAGTTAAATTAAGCATCGGTGTCTTTGTACAGCGTTAGGTTTAGGGTGTACGCGAGTTTCTTCCGTTTTAGGTTCCGCCCCGAGTTCCCTTCCTACCATAAGGTCTGTCTCCGTTTGCACGATCCATTCCCGTCTGCGTTCACGCTACCCGTGCTGTTAAGAATAAGAGTTAGATCAAGAGTAACGGTTAAAACACACACCAAACCCACCACACACAACCCCCCACCCACGACTCCCCCCCGCACAACGACATTCGCAACTCTTTTGCAAGTGTTCATTCCCTAATCGGTCCATTTGTCAATTAGATTTCGAGTTAGATTTAGGTGTAAGAGTTAGATTCAGATTTAGGTTAGTTCTCAAGAGTTAGATTAACGTGGTTTAGGTTGTAATAGAGTTAGATTCACGAGTTTAGGGTTAAAATAAGATAGGATAAAGGGTAAGGTTTAAGGTTAGGCATCCGCAGTTCGCATGATCTAAATTTCAGGTTTGTTAGAGTCCGATTTAGGTTCAGGTCCAATCATCCTTTCGCTGTAGAGTTGTGCTCATAGTAAAATGTAAATTGAGGTTGAGTTTAAGAGCATATAGATTAAGAGATGGTTAAGAGTAAGTGTTCGGCTTGGGGTTAAGTGTAAAATTTCATGGCCCCCCCCCCGCCTTAGGAACCGACAGGATGAGACGCCCTTAGCACTACTTGTTGTAACTGGTGAGTGTCGGGGACTGTTTTGACTGCATGATACAGGTACTATAAGACTACAAATGTGAAATGTTATTGTTTTTATTTGCCAAATTGTTAGAAAAGATATTTTACTTTTGACTCCACTATTGGTAACATCAATAGAATTAGACAACGTACTGGTAGGCTTCACATAGACCGCATTCAAAAGCCAGCCATGTTGGGGACAAGATCGACGCATTCCACTACTACTATACATTCACCTGTCAATGATCGCTGTGCAATCGCTAAAAATGGATCGATTGACAGCTTAATGTATTGTAGTCCTGGAATGTATGCATCTTGTCCACCTACATGTCTGGTGGCTGACGTCATATTGAATACGGTCTCTAATCAAGGACATGTTCCATGATCAAGATTGCACATGTACACACGCCCACCTCTCTGTAAAATGAGATGAATGCATGGCCTTGTTTGCTTTTAGGTATTTTTCCCGGAATCTGACACTGAGGCTGTACTGAGTTGTCGATATATTTTTCCCCTGAAAGTTAATAGCTCTGCTTTGTGTGGTTCAAGAGAATAACTGGGATGAGTGGGTGGGGAGGGAAGGGAGGGTGGGAGGGGAAGGGAAGGGAGGGTGGGGTGCTTGAACTATATTTTCTTCATCGAGTCTGACAGTGAGGTCAGACCCAGAGGGGAGGACCGGGGGAGGACATGCCAACTTAACAGCAAAAGTGAGTCAAATCGGCATCAACATCCGGCGTAATATAAAGTACTAGTCTTTAGTAGGAGAGCGCTACTCAAATTGAAAAAAAAAAACAAAGCTGGTCACTGATATTTAAATGTAAATGGCCGTTATTGTAAATTACACTGCTTTGCAACGGATTAATCCACTAACCCTGACGGATTTGGAAGTCAATTATTTCCGAAATTATCATGATATTACTAAGATTTATTGATCGAGGGTTTAAAGCGGCACTGGCATATTTTCACAAAATATGAAATATCTTCAATTTGCTCTCAAATGATAGTCTAGGCTATTGGAAGAACAGAGATATATTTTACACATAAAAATAACATACCCCAAAACAGATAGGGACATTGATATGAGGATAAAGACATCCAGGTAATTTGTAGGACAACTTTTAAGTTTTTTCATAACTTTAATCAACAAATGTGTATATTACATGAATATTTTTGACTCGTACTCACTGATACTAAAACCACAAAGGTTATACACCGGTCAAACAGTGTGCATAGCGTGAGAAACATGTATACGGAGTGTGTGTTCTTGTGTTAAAAGCCATTTTCGTCGTCTGCTGAATTTAGCGTCACCGGCGACGTTAAATTATAAAATCGTACTGTTTACCCATAATGAAGCTGATTTGGTCTTAGTCATTTCGGGTGAGGGCTTTTGTATATAAAAGCTTTACAACCATGCAAAAATATCGATTTTGAAAAATCTTGAGGGCGCACTATTTTTCAATGTGCCAGTGTCTCTTTAAGAGGAGATTTTGTAATGTCACTGGCACCGTGGCTGCCGTAGAAAATGCACGTTAGAATTCCATAATTTACCGTTGGAAATCACAAATGCCCAAATCGAGCAGAACGTGTCCTTACACCCTTCTCCTCTTTCCAATGATATGTTACTCGCCCATACACGGTCATGGATGGCTGAGTAAATGCCTTCTCAATTTTGGTTTTGAACCAAGTTTTGGACATTGAAATAATCTTGTAGAAATTAAATAAACATAATGGAATTTGCAGTAAATAACCTCAACTTACCATTATCTTCTTCTTTAGCATGAAATTACACTCCATGTCCCTCAGCATGGCCTCCAACTCTCTACACATAGGTGAGCACGCGTCTCCATTTCGCTAACCGCTCTGCGAATCATTTGTCTCTGGGATCGTAATGCATCAAACTCATTGATTATCCTCAGACGAAGCGATACAAGGTCAGGTGGAGGGGTGGTAAAAATTTTGCTTCTGAGGTATCCCCAAAGAAAGAAATCGCAAGCAGTCAGATCCGGTGATCGTGGTGGCCATTCCACATTATGATGCAGTGGAATCACACGGTGTCCAAAGACCTCCGCCAACCTGTTCCTAACAGCTATCAGTCGATGGGGTGGTGCACATCCTGAGCTCACCATAAACGTCTAAAGACACCTCTCTCTTGAACTGGAAATTTTGCCATTAGTTCCGGAATCACATGCTGATTCAAGATTTCCAGGTAGCCAATTCCATTCATGTTGTTCTCGAAAAAGAATGTCCCCTATAACAAACCATTCCCACAAATACCACCCCAAATATTCAGCTTCTCTCGACTGAAGTTCACATCAAAATAGAATTCTGGAGGATGACCTTTTGGAGCATACTCCCGAACATTAAATGTCGTCACCTTCCCATTCATCCAAAAACTACACTCGTCGCCAATGACAAGATTGTTGAGGAACCGGTCATTTCCTTGACATTGGTCAATGAACCATTGACAAAAGTCTTGTCGTCGTGGCAAGTCCGCGGGCAGAAGTTTGTGCCGAATTTTCATTTGATATGGATGCCATCTGAGATCAAGTCTGGTGATACGATTAAATGTTGCAGATGGAATTCCTAGACCATTTCTTCTGGCACTAACATTTCGTGGATTCTGCTGTAGGAGATGTCTAACTGCCTCAATGTTCTCATCAGAACGTTCGTGGCCTTCCAGAGTTCCCTCTGTTGCGATTTTAAAAGACTGCTTCCTGTAGCCTGATACTTCCTAAAATATCGCAATATCGTGCTTCTGGGTGGAGGGTCACGTTCAGGAAATTGTGGTCGAAATGCCTCTTGCACTGCCGTTGAATTTTGGGTGCGAGCATACTCAGTTACCACAAAGACCTTTTGCTCTGTAGTCAATTGAGGCATCTTGGACACCGATGAAAATTAATAAGCATGCTACTACACATGCTTTTTGCTGGGCAAAAACCTATGACAAGCAATCCTTGCAAAAATTATGTAATGACTCACCTGCCTGAACATTTGAAAAGAAGAGGATATGGAGATTTTGAAGAGGAACAAACAGCTTTTTACTTATTAAACCTTGGTCCCAATCCTATTTTCTCCCAGTGTTGAAAAACCTTGATTTACAGCCATCGTGAATGCACTTGTATGGGGATAACCTATCATTGCAAAAGGACAATTGTTGCGTTAAGGTGGGTACTACTCCCCTTGGCGAACACCCAATTCCAAATTTTTCAAAAATTGAGAAACAATCATGTTGTGGTTTTAATACGCCTGATAGCCGAATTATGCAACCATTGCCATGACGTTCGCTTAAATAGTTTACTCAGGCTTCTTGCAATTTGTCCTCAAATATCTTATCACGACATGTAATAAATTCTAGAGTAGTAACTACTACTTCTAACAATAATATAATAATTCCATAGCCCATGCATTGCCTGCAAGCAAGCAAGCAATCAACTCGATTGCTAATTGAGATCAGTACTCGTTTTCAGTCAGCATATTGCGATTTCAGAACACATCTTCAGCAACAATTGTCAACACTAAGTCCCATAAAAAAAAAAAAAAAAAAACATTCCCTTTTTATTCGAATATTCATACATTATTGTACTTTTTTTTCAAGAGCAAAATATAACCCAAAGTATATACTGGAACTTTGAATGACTAAACAAATTATTTTGATCGAAACCTGTGCTTTTTAAGATTTTTAAGATTGCATATGTGTACATATACACTTGGGTTCACTGCATGCGCACATGCGAGCACACCACACACACACACACACAACACACACACACCCCAACACAAACATTCTATTTTGGTTGCATTGATTGGGGTCGCTGCGCCATGAGCATCTAGGCCTTTTAAAAAATAGTTAGATTCCCTTCCTACTGGTCTTCGAAAAGTTACGAGGGAGGGATGGCTTTTTTTTTTGTTATTCGCGATGGAAGCCAACGGCTTTAACAGGCGCTCAAGATTTTATGAGGAGGGCGCCCTCATTATTGCAAAAAATCGTGTTTTTTGTCATGTATATAATGCTTTCCCATATACTAATCACTGTGTGAAATTGCTAAGCTTAAATCGAATTCCTTCATAACGAAAATCACAACTTGTTATAAAATTCCGAATCACGGAATTTTTTGTTAATCACAGTATCTGATGGGACGTAATACTACACATAATTTACTGTATCAAAACGAAAAATCCGATACATCTCAAAGTTCGGAATGTGGCATTTTAGGTTACTACCTAGTTCTAGTTGACTATTTTTATTATTACACAAAAAATAATATTAGAAAATCTCTGAGTCAGACTTTATTACATACTGATGGGCTGAACTTGCAGTGTGTCTCAAAATAAGCATGGACTATCATTCATACTGTATCAATACTGGAAACATGTTTCACTGGTGATTTTACAGTCCCTTGTACAATAAATCTATGTCCATGATGTATTGTCATGTTGTTTACAAATTTATCGCGCAGCGTTGGCAATACACATGTTTTAAGTTTGTTTTGTTTTCTTTTTGTTTTTATTGTGTTGTCTGTGTTTGCACTTGGTCGAAGCAGGCAAACGCTTTTCGTTCTTCTGCATCTTTCCGTCATTACAAAATAAAAAATAATGAACGAAAATGATTGTTTTAAACCATTGATTTACCGGCTTGATTTACCAGCGGAAATACCGGTACTTAAAAAAAAATTGATCAACAAGTTACAGATAAAGGCTGACTCAAAGAAATCATGTTTTTAATATCAAAAAACATTAAAAAAAAAAAAAAGAAGTGGAAAATAATAAGAAGAAATTAACAAAAAACTGCTTTAATGTCGTCGGCCTTAACTAAGGAGTGGCGTCAGAGCTTTCACGCAGTCCTTAAACATTGCGAAGCGCAGTAATGCGCATTGTAAGCGCAAGCGCACCAAGTCGGCGTTCGCGATACGCATGCGCAATAGTTGCGCTAAGCTGATGACATCACTCCTAATTCAGGCCGGACGTAGTAATAACAACACATAACCATCGCGGTCCCTACATTGCTTCCTTTTTATTTTGTTTTAATTTTGATTGTTTTGTTTGTGCTTGTTGTTGTTTTTGCCCATCCACGTACAAAACCCGACGAGTCATAACGATCAGAATTTCTCCTAGGAAATTCCAATTTTTTTTTTTTTTTTTTTTTTTTTTTTTTTTTTCTCACAGAGAAATTCCAGTCCAATGACAACGCTCGTAGAGATCTAATATCTGAACATTGAATCTGATTGGTAAAATTATTTCTTCTAGGAAGAAATTCTATTTCTCATAGGTGAAATTTATGGAAATTGCAATTTTTCTCCTATTGAAATTATAATTCTGCCGCCCTGTCATAAGATTATCCATGCAGAGATTAATCAATTTCTTCTACGAGAAATTAAGGGCAACGGAGAGCTCTCATTGGCTTAAATTTTCTCCTAGGAGAAATTCAGCCAAAAAGGAGCGCTCTCATTGGATGTAATTTCTCATAGGAGAATTAATGTTCCCCTAAGAGAAATTCTAACCAATGAAGCGCGCTCCTTTTTGCTTAATTTATCCAAGCAGTATTCCACCATGAGAGCTCTCTTTTGGCTGAATTTCTTCTAGGAGAAATACCTTCTCCTATAGTATGCGCCTTTTTATTTAATGGATTTTTTGCTACATTTGATTTTTTGGCTTTTTAGGTAAGTTTGAGGCCAAGGAACACAGATTTGGTTGTTCCCATTTTTTTCGACCAGCCGTTTGGCGGACGTTATCGCGGGATCGGACGAACTGTATTGGACCGTGTAAAGCGGTGGGCTGCTGTCACGGCACAGGGCGAGTGAACGAACTGCAGATATCTGCAGCGAAGTTTGTAGAATCCAATCATCTTGGATTCAAAATGGCTGCTATTTTCAACATATTTCCCTCATATCTCCGTTTGCTGGCGACTTAGAATGCGAATTGGTCCCCTATATAAAGTCCCGCCCCTCCCTGGGTACCCAGGGACCGGGGCATTGTTGATAATTGTATTTCTTTCGTATTGCGGAATAGTGCACATTCAAACTAGGAATTGCGCGGTTCTCGGCTTTCGCGCTTTGAATTGAATTCTCCTCGCAGAATTTCGGGTAGTTATGACTCTTACGGCCACCCTTTATAGTATCATTTTCTCCTAGGAGTAATTTGATTAACCATCTTAAACGGAGCTTTGATTGGCTATTTATTTTTACCTAGGAGAAACTTAAGATTAAGGAGCGCTATTATTGGCTGGATTTCCCAATGATAAATTAATTTCTCGTATGAGAAATTGAATGTCCTTAGGAAATAATTCTGGTAGGTATGACTCGTATGGCCAATGTATACGAACCTTTTCTCTAATCACTTCATATTGGATAATCCTGCTCACAGTTCAACACTTCTCCTTCTATTGTTTTTTGAAAGTAAAGACTTGAGCTTATCCACGCATTCAAGTACTCATAAATAAGAAAGCTGTTACTCACCTAATGGTTCAGGGAGACAAAATACATTGTGTTGGGTCCTTTACATATCGTCGGGTGTATTAACCTAGTGTACGGATTGTTGAATTTTATCATTTTACGAATGAAGGGAATTGTACGATCCTAAATCTTCAAACATGCAATGTCGATCTTGCAAGCACTTCATTAATTATAATCGTAATTAGAAATTTTGCAATTTTGACGTATGTTGCATAACAAGACTTTGTTGTGTTTACATAGTGACGGTGTTTAACCCCTGTCAAGAAGTGTAACTTGATTTCGCCTCACGGCTTTTAAAATACCTTTATTAGTACATATTCTCATCTTAAATTTATACTGACACAAGCTAAATATTAATTAATTTATAAATATCGATATTAGTATAAATTTTTTACTGATTTTACAGTTCAAAGCGGTGAATCGCGGCCTCCCTCAACATCCGTCCATCATTTAATAAACCAAATTGAGCAATTCGCGTGACGGATTTTTGGTTTGACGGATTTTTCGGAAAACGCCGATTGTCGTTTCCATAATGTACGGATGCTGAAAACGCTTTAGTATATGGAAAATTCAACTCCGTCACTATGTCATGACATAATCGCGATTTGCGTATTTTTTGGTGTGACGGATGTGGTGGTTAACTTTTCCAATGTATTAACTTCCTTTATCAAGTAAGAATTCATAATATTAGTAACATAATTTCCAGTTGTTATTTCGTTTCTTAATCGGTTTGATTGTTTGAATCTATATGGGGATGTGTACGGACCCTCTTAGAGTTCGCGCTTTTTTCAAATGCGATTTTCTCAGAAACAAAAATTCGTATTTTGTTTAACATCCGTCACTATGTAAATACGCCCACATATGCGTCATACAGCAACATGCAAATCTACAGGTGTGTTGAGGCCCTATATTTTGATGTTTCTTACCTTTGTTGTTTTTATCAATAAAGTTATATTTCAAAAAACATATAGCCTGAGACTCTTTTCCGATGTTGTAAGAATAGGCCTATCAGATTTAAAGATATACAATGGGAAGAAGTAATTTCTACATAGAATCAAAAACCTGTCTGTCACTTTCAAAGAAAATGTTTCTAGGCACTTTGTGGTTGGAGAACTATTTTGATTCTGATAATAAACCTGTGTTTGGATATCTGGTTTGGAAAGCAGTTTTCAAAACTGTTACAATGGGGGTTGCAATTTACATACACCGCGATTTCATTGAGTTTTAACCTTATATACGTAATATCACATAGCATAGGAGATGAAACTTTGGTGTCAAAATTTTTCTAGGTCAAGGAGCTCAATGTAACTATCCAAATTAAATCTTAATAGCAGCAATTTGTTAACATTTGCAGTGGCTTAAAGGTGCAACGAGATATTTCACATATCAGGTGTCCCTAAAAAGTATTGGATTTTGCCCTTATGTAAAGCTCTCATCAAAAATATGGTGAGATAATCTATCTTTTCAAGTTGACTTCCTAAAATATAATGTCGTCATTGTGAGATAAATATCTTGTCAATCCACTTACTAAAATATGATGTTGTAATTGTGCACGTGAGAATATACTATCTTGCCAAGATGACTTCCTAAATGCCGATCGTCCTTCATGGTTACGATATAAGACATCTTATCATTCAACATTCCATTACAAATGTTTACAAAATTGCTATCTTTGTCTTCATGTCAAGAAAAACTATCTAGTCATCTAACAAGTGGATGGCCCTTTAGCTTCCATAATAAAGGACAGCGAAAAAAACGACTCACGTTACATATTGTTAAAGGAACTAAAACATTTAAATGAAATCAGTGCACTCTAGTGGATAGGAAACTGTAAAGAGGTACATAAGGTTTCTTTCATAATTTCCCAAATAGAAGAAGCTACCATTGCAAAAAAAATGACACTTTGACGTTAATATAAGTTTGTCTCAGAAGACCGTGCGCCTTTTGTTTAAAATCGGTTTTGACTGGATGTACTACTTTTTAGTTTTTACTCATTGAAACTTTTTTCGAAAAAAAATGAAAATTCGGTCGCGAAGCGGACCGAAAATTGAAAAAAAGTAGGCCAAAAATGCATTAAAAAAACGCATTTCGCTTAGCATTTTTTCTAAAAAAAAAAACCATTGTCGATTTCGATTTTTCACATTCTTCTGAAGACAACTTGTTTTTTTTCGCCAAACATTTTGCAAATATTTGCTCAATAGCCATCCTCGGTGGTCTTATTATAAGGCTAACTTTGGCGTGCATATTTACTCGTTATTTTTTCTCCTTTCTGCAACCAGGGTAGGAAGTTTTTTATAGTCGTCAGATCATCTTCCACCTGCAACGGTATAGAATTGGGCACTCGGTTAATTTATTCTTCACGCAACCATATTTCGCAACTTTATTCTCTTTGTCGTCATGAATCCCCACTATAGCTCCCTGCGCGACTACATCCCTTTTAACACCGGTAACGTACAAAAAGCTTTATGTTTTAGCTTTCATCTCATCTGTTTGTTTGTATTATTTATTCTTTACCATGGGTCCATATTTCAAGGGTGGGAAACTTAACTGTATTTCGCAGTTCTTCCATATGGTCCAGCAACAATTAAAATCATATAAATGGAAAAATTACCATTAATAAATATATACCAGTTTTGCACCTTAATCACATTCTTTAAAATACAATTATAGCATTTTACAATTATATAATATAGTATTACTAGGATTAACAATCTAAAAAAACAGAATTAATGAACATACATAGAAAATATACATGTCGAGAACCTATCATCTATTCCCCTATAGGATTACGCAATATTTCTTAATAAATAATAATTGAGTAATTTTAACCCACGTTCGACGTCTTAGACGCCAAGGTCTTAAATACGCTTTAAACCAAACAATGACCTTGTGGCACAAATGATCTGAGTTTTGTATATAATAACACTGATTTGTTATATTTGTATCAATTTGGTTGTTTAAGAATTTGGAATGTCCAATTGCAATACAATGGCCAATCACATGGATGCCATCGATAATGTCCTTTAAAGAGACACTGCACATTTGAAAAAGAGGCGCCCCAAGGATTTTTTCAAATCGATATTTTGCCATGGTTGTAAAGCTTTTATATACAAAAGCCTCACCCGAAATAATTAAGACCAAATCCTCCTTATAGGTAAAAACGGAACGATTTGTAATGTAGCGTCGCCGGCGACGCGAAATTAGCAGCGACGAAAATGGCGTTTAAAACACAAGAACACGTACGCCCGTATTCATGTTTCTCACGCTATGTACACTGTTTGACGGTCTACATGTATAACCTTTGTGGTTTTAATATCAGTGAGTACGAGTCAAAAATATTCATGTAAATACACATTTGTTGATTAAATTATGGAACTCAAAATTGCCTACAAATTTGTTTACCTGGATTGTCTTTATCCTCATATCAATGTCCTATCTGTTTGGGGTATGTTATTTTTGATGTGTAAAATATATCCTGTTCTTACCAATGGCCTAGACTAACATTTGGGAGCAAATTGGGAAAATTGTGCATATTTTGGTGATTTAATGTTAAAAAAAAAAAAAAAAAAAGAACAAAAAACAAAAACAACGTTCAACAAAACCTCCCCAAAACAACAAACAACAAACCGCCCCTGCATCTTACCGTACCCCCCCCCCCTACTATAACCTTTCCATTTCCACTTTTAATTTTTTACAATCTTAACTGTTTTTCAATATAAGTTTTTCCCAGTTAGTTTAAAATTTTTTCATTAATTTCATACCTCGTAATTTTTTTTTTCGTTTCCAACAGAAACCAAAAGTGGTGCATTTTTTAAAACAATTTCGTCTTTGTCACGATATTAAAACTTTAAGTAATGGAAATTAACATCAGTTTTTTATGGCAATTTCGCAAAATCAATTTAATTTCATCGTATCCAGTGGTCAGCATCTAAATGGGACAGACAATACGAGCCTAAATATACTAGATAAATGTGACATTAAATGACCAAAGACAATGACTGTTGTACATTCACATATGCTCTGGGCCATAGTGACACAAATAAATTGGCTTGTTTGGATATAAAAATGTTAAGTTATGATCAATGTTTAATATAATTGACCAAAGACTTAATTGTTTTAAACACACCACTTTTCCACTTTCTTGGGACGAAAAACCACTTAATTAAGTATGAAATATAATGAACAATGTTTTAAACTAACTGGAAAACCTATTATAATATCCCCTCCTGGCCACTCTGATATGGGTGACTAATGACGCAGAATTATAAGAATCGCGTGCAGTTCAACGCTGATGTCCTTACGGCGAATATTTCAAAATGACAGCATGCGGCGTCAGTATTCCACAAGATTAAATCCTTGGGGATCTTCAGAAAAATAAGGTCCTTTTCGGGGCATTCCTGAAGACACTCTGTCCATCATCAAAGAAAGTCCTTTCTTCCCATGATCAAAATACAACACATACTTCAGCGTATTCCACAAAGTATAATGTCCACAGGTCCCATCTGTCGCAAATTCTCCACGTTCAGACCCCCAAACTGGAAACCTTTTTTTACGCGCAAGTGAATTTTACGCAAGTGCTACACGGTTCCAATGAAAAGTAAATTTATTGCACAAATCGGCAGGAGCCAGCTTTGTTTATACATTTTGACGCCACTGGTAAGATGGTATTGTCTTTGCTTCACTAAGGGTTCCCATCTCATTTTTAATGAGAAAAAGATAAAGCTAGTGATCTAAGTGATTAAAATCACGTAGGCTTGCTTTTGGTAACAGGACCGCTCCCACTGACTTCAGGATGATTATTTTTAACCAACCTTAACGTGGTTGACGCCCTTAATTTTTTCTAAATCAACGAACATCAACTTGAATAACTTGCCCTAGCGTACCCTGCGTTCTCATGACCTATAATCAATGTTTTTATTGACGAGCGTGAACGAACCTTGCGTACTGTGTAGCAAACTGAAACATGAATATACATTAATACCTAATTCAGACAAATACCTTTACATGCATTTATTACTCTTCTTTCACCTACATTTCCATCATTTCTAAGGCACGCGCAATGTATCGTCTCTATCTTCTGGGTTGTACACTGAACCAGAACACTTGGAGGTTACACTAATAGGTAATTGGCACAGACGACCTATTTAAAGGCAATATCAGAATAACAAACCACCATGAGCCATTACCGGGACAGGGTACTCCTAACGAGATACGCTCTGTGATGATGAGCGCCATATGAATGAATCGATAAAGACAACGACGGCCATACTGTTGCGCCATTACGATCAGTATATTTCATCCATCGGTTAATTCACCTCTTCGTATGAGGTCTCGTCATAAGTGTATCCTGATTAGAAGGTCTATCGTTAGAATCTACGCTTGACGTCCCTTCACTTTCATCCACGTCTTTTTTGCTTAATCCTGCTCATCGTTCCTATACCTCATTTATCAGTTGTTTTGTTGCTGTACGGTTCTTTTCTATATGTGCTCTCTTTTTCGCAGGTATATCTTATTTTGGGAAGTAGCGGTGGTATCATTTTTCCGCCCAGCTCTCCATTCGCCATGTGAGAACCGTCCCAATTAACCTTAGTGTCTCTTTGTTATCATCTTTGACATTCTCTGTTGTTGTGTGTTCATCTTTGTTATTATCTTTGATATTCTCTGGTGGTGGGTGTTCATCTTTGTCATTTCTTTGACATTCTCTTGTGGTGTGTGTTCATTTTGTTATTATCTTTGACATTCTCTGGGTTGTTGTTATCTTTGTTATTATCTTGACATTCTCTGGTGGTGTGTGTTCATCTTTGCTATATTCCGTTGACATTCTCTGTTGGTGTTTTGTTCCTTCTTTGTTCAATCTTTGACATTCTACTGGGTGGCGTGTGTTCATCTTTTCTATTATCTTTGACATTCCCTGGTGGCATTTGTGTTTCATCTTGTTATTATCGTTGACATTTTCTGGTGGTGTGTGTGATCTTGTCATTATCTTTGACATTCTCTGGGGCGTGTGTGTTCATCTTTGATATTATCTCTGACATTCTCTGGTGGTGTGTGTTGTAACCTTCATTATGTCATATCTATCGTTGACATTTTCTGGTGGTGTGTGTTCATCTTATGTCATTATCTTTGACATTCTCTGGTGGTGTGGTGTTCTTCGGCACCAGCATCTTTTTTGTTGTGCTGCAATATTTGTTTTGTTGTCCTTGCCAACGTTCGCCTCCTCCATACCTTGGCCACGCTTTCAGCTTTTTCAAGACCATACAATAGCATACTAAAGTGAGGATGCAGCATTTGTAAATTGAACACTAAAATACTATTACAGGAGAAATGCCAAGCAGTTTATTGTTCCATGGGTCGATTTAGAGTAGAAGGCTGTGTCCTAATTGATCAATAACATCGCCAAGAATTGGAGTAAAATCACCAGGACGTCTGAATAAGGGTAACCCAATACAGAGAGTGGGGAGTTCATAGAAGTCTGAGCCAGGGCTCCTTGACGCCACACCAATTCAAAACCAAAGTGAAAGCCATCCAACCAAGATCACAAATACACGTGCAACTCGCATTGGTATCTTTTCCAAGTTGGATAATATCGTATCTGATGAATTGTCCAACATCTGAAACAAGTGCAAACAATGTGATGCTCCAGTTGAAAACCACGTGCAAGAATCCTAGAAGTTTGCACGTAGGTGAACTTTGTGTCCAATCTATCGAATGTACGAAGAACTCATTGCCATATGTGATTAATCGGTATAACCTACCACTAGGGAACATATGGCCAACACAATATGGGGCCTATAGCCAAATTCCCAAAAAGAAATGTTGGACCCGTACAAGATCTGCTCGCCTAGTTTCGGTCAACTTTTTTGCCACAAACACTCGTTTGCTAAACTTCAACAGACTAGGGAATTAACGTGATGCCCAGGACACGATGAACGATACAATATACGATATCCGTGGTACAAATCTTCCACATTTTGTTAAGTGGCGTAATGGGTCAATCATCACGCAGTCTCTCCCAGAGCATCTTGAAACTGACAGCAGAGTATGAAGTTATCTACGTATCTGAAGCTCAAACAAGATCATGGCTAAACTCTGATACATATCAGACATTTTTGGACTAATGTGTTTTATGTAACCGTCATTACTTTTTAGCAATGCCTTAGAAACTGAATTTATAGATTAGAATAAAGCAATATTCAGATTTAACCTTTAATATTAGCACATTATTTTGTCTATATCACCATTCACCATACCTACAACGTTGTAGGTGGTACAACTATACATTTTAATCAACACCCAACAACATCTTTGTAGGTAGTAAAACTATATTTTTAAATCTTGTAAACCGGACACACTTTTGATTACCTTTTTAACAGCAATCCAAACATTTTTTCATTTTGATGCCTGTAATTAGGGAAGTTACTACCCTTCTGCAGTTTGCCCACACTTTCACGAGAAGCACCCTCGCTAAGTTTGTCCATAAGTCCCTGACAAATTTACCGAGAAATGATCTCAACGGCCATTGCGCCAGGGTGCAGGGGGGCTTTTCCAAATTCGTAAAATCGGTTTTTTTCGCAAAAATTAGGGTTTTTTTTAACCAAAATGAGTTCATTTTGACTGCTTTTCCCCCTATTATGTTTTCGTCCCCTCCTATGATTTTTACTCCTGGCGCCGCCCTGGATGACCCAACTATACAGCGAAATTAAATAAGTCCCCTTGACAAAGTTACAATTTTCTTGAAAAGTTAGGCTCTTCTTCACCGGTACTGTAAATGTACACTGCAATGTTAACACATTTAATGTGCACACAAAAGTTTTATACAACTTTACTCTTCCCCCTGAAGAGATAATTAAATTTGATGACGAATTACAAATGTCACTTTCGTGTATTACGATAGTACATGTAGAATGTTCCCTATTCTCCACTGTGTAATGGAAATTACAGTTTTGCTGACATGTGAACATTCAGAACGTTATTCTTACGTAATGCTAGCATGTTGGTACTCATTCTGGTAGCAATCGAAAGCAAATAACAATAGCTCTCCTTGGCACCAAAATCAAGTGTTTGTAGTATTCCTGTGTTGTACTCGACATGTCGGTACTTCTCTCCGGCATTTTCTCTATTGTAAATTTGGTTTTGGAGTTAGAGAGTAAAAAGGACTAAAATGATAAAAGGGTTAATCTCAATTTGTATAGAGTTCTACAATGTAAGTTGCTCTGTTTATATTTTAGAGCAGGAGCAGAATATCATAGGGTCCTTATTTAGGGAGTTCGTTCATGCCCGACTACATCTAAGATTTGACACCTTTAGGAGTTAGTATGGACCCTCTACATCAATGCAAGGTAAGTTAGTGGCGTCAAATTGTGGTGTCACTTTTTCAAAACTGTAAAAATGGTGAAAAAGTCAATTTTGGTTTGTACAGGGGTCAAAAGTTAAAAGTTGCTCCAATTTTTGTAAAACGTGGTTCAAGTTGTTGGTTCAGCTCATAGAATGAAATATAGGAATAGTTTTGACTATCTTAAGTGTTCGGTTATTAACCAAAATGGCGAATAAAGTCAACAACTATTGGCGGCTATTGTATTCTATTGACCTATGACCTATTTTGTTGGATAACGTGAAAACTTAGCATAACAGATAAGGAAAACTATTCCTTATTTCAATCTTTTTAGCTAGGGAAACAATTTGCACCACATATTACCTGAATGAAAGCAACTTCTAACTTTTGACCAATGCACACACCAAAATTGACTTTTTCACTATTTTTACAGTTTTTACCCATAACTCCGAAACTATAAGCCATAGATTGTGTAAACTATACCTTTTTGGGATCCTTGTAGCCAGACAAACATCATGGCGTGCTTTTCAACACAATCGGAACATTTTAAAAATTTGACCCCTATATAACCTTGAAAGCCAAGTTGGGGTCCATTAAGGGGGATTGGCCAGTGCTTTCTTCAATTTTATGAATTATCAATGCCAAAAGTACTTGTGTGCAAGAATTCACAATTTTATCCGGAAGCGCACACTCTTTCACTACAACCCCCTGCTAATAGAGTAAGCGAGTGGAATAACCTGTGTTCGCTTTGCTAAATTTGAAAGGACCCGAAACAGACAAAAGGGTGTTGGGCCGATCCTTTGGGCATTTCAATTTGTACATCCTCCCAAAGAGGTTGCGTAATCTTTAGAAACTTACACTTCCGGGAGGAAACGAATATTATCCGATAGTCTTTCGTACACTCTCGTTCCGATATTATTCGTAAGCAAAACGCTAGAAAAGAAAGTGTATTTTTAGAGTCTTAATTAGACTTGTCAATCCAATAAGATAAAAGCATTATTTTTAACACCAAATTAATAAACCAGGCATAACCAACCGACTAATCCGACTAAATATGTCATAATGCACGTCTTTTGTTAACAAATAATAAATAGGAGTATTGCTAATTTGTAGAAACAATGGATAAATAATACACGTTGGGCCGTAATTGACAGATCACCCATATTCAGCAGCAGATGTGCTATATATTAAATGGATTATCGAAATAATCGTTTATTACATTTATCAACAAAAATATAGATGAGGTGACATGTGACGTCAACGCCGGGCAACGAACAAAGCACTGCCCGGCAGTATGCATGAACACCTGCAGGGCTTGTGCTTTTAAAATTCGCGCTCAATCAGGCGTGATAAGGCTATTGAATGCTTTAACTATATGGGCATATTCTTCGCACCTCTGACATGTCAATAGACCAGGTGCTAACTTGTGTTTGTAAACATTGATGTCACCTCATCTATAGTGTGGCTTTGTCCTCTAATCAATCATACTGTTAAGCTTTTAAACCAGTCACGGCTCTTATATACTAAGTAAATCAAAACACTGATCCTATTTTTACTATGTAATTGCAAAGGACTTGTGCACTTACAGTTGGAAAAGGATGTTCAGGCCATTGAAAGCACCGTCTTTAATGGATGCCACTGGTACATTAATGAGAACCCTGAAAATAAGAAGGGGTATTGTGATGTTTTCGACAAGTATAATATTCGAAGTAAAAAAAACAACAATCATTGCGTCAGTGATGGAAGTTGTATCTAAAATAGGCAATATTGCCAAGTCAAGTGCGCTATTTCAAAACGCACATGTGCAAATTAATCCACCAAAAATACACGCTGAAGTTCCAACAGAGAGTACCCGTGTTTAAGTTTAACATCTGTCTTTGAGGGTTAAACAATACACTCACTCAGACAAATGGAATGTGCTCCAGGTGCAAAGCAAGCGAATGTATAGTATCAAAACATCTCCTAAAAGAAACATCCTACCAAATATCAGATCTATGGTGATATACCTCTTATCTCTACAATTGTGACACAGAGGAGAGCACAGGTCGCTGGGCATTGCCTTCGAGTCAACAGGCTTCCTTCTGTGGTGACTTGTAAGTCTGTGACGACTTGTAAGTCTAAGTAAAGGTGCCAAACCTCTAAACTACCTTAGTTATTTTATGCATAGTGTTAGGACGCCTCATGGACGTCAAAGGTCAGAAATACCATTCAAACACAAATGAGCCTTGTGCACAAATGATCTAAATTTTATACAATAACACTGTTTTAATGATTTTAATCAGATTGGTTCAAGAATTTGGAATGTCCAAAGTACAATTACAATTATGATATACTCAATGTTATAAATTTACTGCCTTACATAAAAGTCCTTTCAGATGAAGACTTATGTGCACAATTAAAAGAAGCTTTGCAGTTCAACGATGATACGTCCTCACAGCGAAACTCCAAAATGATAGCATGCAGTCTTATAAAATCATCTGTATTATAATCTAAGGGAATCTTCTCAGTCCTTAAGATAATTTTGTCCAGCAGTTCAAGACAACGGGGTTGTCCCTCGACGACGTTAATATCCTACAGTATATCAGTCCGGAATGTAATCACCACGATTTCTATCTGTCCACAATTTGGAATCCTATTTTGATTTTCAGCACTCTTGTCTTCAAAGACTAAAGTAGAATTATAGCTTTTCGCTCACGTGGTTTCTAAAAATGTATAATAAATCCTGGCACTATGCACTGTACTGATCTACCATTATTGCAAAACAAAACTAGCTATAACTTCTAGCTACATGCTACTGACTAAACCAGATTCTCTCCAGTGTTCACCTCACCTTTATCATCCACAGCTAGACTCCCTTATAGAGCATCAGCCCAGAAGGTTTTGGTTAGACGAACGAGATACCAATATCTGAACACGGGAAAATTCAGAGAAAAATATAACTTTTGCAAATATGAAAGCCCGCCGGGGACCCGTTGTTGCGTGTAGCCCCGGGAGAGGGGTAAAGTTACTATGGGGGTCGATGTTGAACTGCTCCTAATGCTAATATATATTAGAGGCGTCAAATATTCCTTATTGCACGCAGGGGAAAAAAAGTCAGATGTGGTCACACTCGTGTGGTGCTTCCGGTCCTTTCAACGATATTTGGGAAAATAGGCTACATTCTTTTTTATAATTCAAGAAAGTCACGCCGTTGAATCCCAGAATTTGTTTGTACAAACAAATTGTTTTTTAAGAATGGGTATTAATGCTACGGTAAGTCCAAATATTGAAATGATTTTGGCACTTTCGCAATCTCCTTGTTGTTATAATGGAAGGGGTACAGATTCCGCTGTAGTGACTCTATGGGGGACGGGGACAATTGATAAACCCCCTCCCTATGATAGGAACGCAACCAACTAATGCAAATAAAAACATATTTTGAATCAGTATCATTAAATATGGTTTTAAATATTTTTTACAATGAAATCTTGGTATTACAATTGTTGACATTTCTGAAATAAAACAAATGAACCTTTAGCATATCTTCCCAACTGCTTGGAAACGAAGCACCACACACATTGACCCTTTGACTTTTTTTACTCTGGTAACTTTTTTTTTTTTTTTTTTTTTCAGGGAATATTTGAGCTATAATTTATTAGATTTAGCGCAGTTCAAATATTTGACTCCCATAGAAGCTTTACCCTATACTGGGGCTCCACGCAACAACGGGTCCCGGCAGACTTTCATATTTTCAAACGTTATATTTTCTCTGAATTTTCCCGTATTCAGATATTGGTATCTCTCGTTCGGTCTAACCAAACCTTCTGGGCTGACGGTCTATTATCTCTAATAATAATCATCGCAACATCGTCTCATCGTGTATCATGTCACTTCCAATTGAATTTCACACAAATTACATCAGCTGCATTGCATCATCGTACATAAATGAACATCATGGGAACTACCATACTTTTGCAATCGGTTTTTTTTGAACTCAAGCCTAAAGTTGCTCGGTTTCTAAATGAAGGAAGAAAAAAAAGAAGCACAAAAAAGAAAATCAGCGAATTGGGAATTAATGGTTCGATTCCTGCCATCTCTCTATTGTAAACAACACCTCCTGCCTATCATTTTTGCCACACACACACTAGGGGATTTCTACTTTCTCTTTTTCATAGTAAAACAAGTACTTTTTTTTCCCGTGAGAAACTTTTCCTCAAGTAAATTGAGAAAATAATATTTAATCACCAAATGTTGGCAATTAACAATAGACAACGTTATCGTGATGAAGTGGGAACATCAGGCGAGATAAAGATGTTGTGCAAAGACACGTATTGTCTTTGTTTTCTTTGGGGTGCATAATAACAGCATTATATAAATTTTTAATGAAATTCGAAAGATGTATAAAACACTGAAAGAGGCTCTTGCATTCTGTACCCTACTTACAGCTTTCGAAGTGAGGTCATTCTCGGAAGAATATATTTATTCTCAACTTTGGAACTGCTTGTCGGAAGATCCCTGTTAACAACGCACAACCACAAACACCTTTGTACTTATCTAGAAATTTTTTAAAGTTGTTTCATATATGCTAAATGATCATCCAAGTTACGACGCAATGGGTGTTAACATTAACGTTAACAAAGATCATCGAGTGGGTCATAAGAGGTGTTCTCATATAAGGGGTCAACGATCATCGAGGGTCATTTGAGATAACTGTTAAAACGTGTTTAAATCCACTCCTTACACAGAAACTGATCGAGTCGCAAAGAATGATCATTGCCGAATGGGCTATGGCAGGTGTCTTCAGGGAAAATGCATCAAAGGTCGTCTGGGTCACTTGACGTCATTTTTGGACTTACAAAATGTTGTTTCTTCCAAAAAATGAAGGGCATTCGTCGAAATTTCACAGAATAATAATGAGTTGATCATTTTAGTTAGATATTATTGAATATTTAAACCCCCTACTTTCCAAATCGAACAATTTATGGAAAGCAGTTTAACTGGGTCGTTCTTGCTCGTCTTCTTGGCAGACGAAGGTGGAGTTGCATGATATTCGGACTTATCAAATCACGCATGATTCTACAGGCAGGCAGCATGCTCGTTATTAATGAGCACTTCTACACGCTCAAAAGCTATTGAGCTAAGGGATCTTAATTTCGGCAAGAATTGTATTTGTTATACAAATTATGTTGGTTTCACCTGAGTATCTTAAAAGGGATTTACTAAAACAATTTCCAATGCAGATTGCAAACATTCAACTTCGAACAAACCGGGGTGAAGGGAATATATTTACATGTTGCATAAAATGCGTGTTGCTTTAAAATGTGGATCGTATGGGGTTAGCGGGATGTCTGTAGCAAGGGCTATTGCTCCATTTAACATGATGTAGTTTATTCGACAATACTTACAAGAACCTTAATTTCGAGAGTCCTATAAAAGTACCAGTATCAATATTCTCGATGTGGTTTTTCTTTAAAGAACTAAAGAGAAAGACAGAAGGTTATTTTAGAGATGACCTAAACATTTCGTGATGACGTCGACGACGACAACGACGACGACGATGATGATGACGATGATGATGATGATGATGATGACACTGCCAAAGTGTGCCATATGAATTAACTATAACATCACTCACTCAGCCCTTATAATGGCTATTGACAGGGTGGGTCTGAATTTTGATTGTAGGTATAATCAAGCACTGTTATGGTCTCTTGAATTGGAGAAAAAACATTTTGGCCATCGTCTGGTTCTCTTGTAAAGCACGATTTAATGAAATGCCCGCTATAACAACAACAATAAAACTTCAACTTTGATATAATCAATAAAGTGTAGGTTGAACATTTGAACATGACTTTAGATCTTTTTCAATTTTATTTAACTCAATAGTGTCAGTAGCCGCATTGAAGTTTTATATAGTATGTGAACTATATTATTGCGTTAATCATATATTGCGTTAACAATAAAATGGCAACGTTATATCTGCAATTCTGTAATGCTAATGCCATCTATTTTCTCAAAGATCACATTTTTTAAAGAACAAATGTTTACAATTATGTACACTTACAGTGCATGCAGATAAGAATGAACTTCGAACAGTCCTGTTGCTAATGTACCATTGACATCTTTTCCAGATAACTCTCTGTAATGTTTTAATACCAAGGGGTTTAATAAGTATTGCTCTTCGAAGCTTTTTAAAAAACATCCGTCGCTCAAATTCGTATTTGGTGAATTTCAAATTTGTGCATTTGTTATTTTAAATTTCGTCAATACTTTGATTTAATCATTTGGTCACTCTCTTTCGTCCAGTCACATCAAATTAATCTCGCCTGTTTTCAAGGCTTTCAATGGCCTTATTCATAAAGCAAGTACTCGTCTTTGATGAAATCTTTTAATTTTGTTGTAGAACAAAAAGGTCACACGATTTTAGTGTGTGGAACATATCATAATTAGCCTAATTGAAAAATGGTAAATTTCTGAATCAAAATGTATATATTTTGGGCACGTCGTAAATCTCTTCGTAGCAAACATATTGTTGCCTAATCCCAAAGTATTTCAAAATCACTGATGTTGCCTCTATCTATAGTGTTGTCTATTTGCGTTTTGACCTGGAAAATGTATAAGGATAATTTTATACCAGATGAACAGCACATGCTATAGAACCACATATCCAAAATTCGCTTAAATCCGCTTTGGGGATTTTTTTTTTATGAGGGGTGGAATAAGGGTGAAATTTCAAAAGTATCAGAATTGTATTAAAATGCATGCCAACATATTTGGTATGTCCCACGGAGTAAGAAAAGTATAGTTTGCCTTATCTACGACTTGCGGTTCAATAGATATGGGCAAATAATGGTTCAAGGTCATATTCTGGGTAAAATTTTATAATGGTCCGATTCAAAAGTGAGTCAAATTCCTCTGTTCATTGTATATAAATGTAACATGTATATTTAACCAGTCTCATTTTATGTAATATTCAACTGTATACTATTTTTGCTGGGTTAGATTTAATTAAATTGACTAGACTACCATTTGATGAGGCAATACAGCAACTTGCAACATCGACAACGATGACACCGAAGGTAGATAATCCGCTGTGGCAAAATCCCCCTTCTGACTAAAGGTGGGTTCATACTTTACCAGATGCAAGAAATATACGCGTTGCGTGAAAAGCATGTTCGAAAGGCTAGTGTCGACAGACGTCTGTCGATGAAGTATGAACCCACCATAATGCTGCCAGGAGGATAATACAAACCGAAATAAAAAACCAAAAACAAGCATAGGCGTAAATCCCGGGGGGATGGAGGATATATCCCCCAATATTTTGATGAGGGGGATGGTCAATACGATCATCCCCCAATGCTGATGCTCGTTCATATTTTACCATAATAGTTTAAAAAATGGTAAATTTCCCCGCGCTTCGCGCGCATTTTCTTCTAATTACAATTGCATTTAACAATTTTACCTTCTAAATGGCAAAATTTTTAGCGCGCTTCGCGTGCACATGTGCTAATAATGGATATTTTTAGCAAACACCGTTTCATTGCTAATTTTTCATCAACCCCATCCCCCAATGTCAAAAAGACATTTATGCCACTGAAACAAGAACAAATTGGTGTATATATCTATCAAATAAGATAATGCGAATTTGTTTGCACAAAATATTTGACCGATTGGCCGCTGTACAGAGTGGTAAAAAAAGGTTTACACTTTTTGTTTGCCAATTTCCCCAAAGGTAAGTAGACATATCAAAATAGTTTGAAGGTATTTATTAACTTCAATATCCTGTTGGAACCTGGTGAAAACGGCGTTGAAAACAAAGCTGGAATCACAAAATGGCCGCCATCTAGAGAAAAAAAGGTAAAAAATCACTTTGCACACACTTAAGTCTATGGCACTCTATTGGCAGTCACAAATTATATCCAAGATTGATACACACATTGAACAACGCACCCCGTCATGTGACTTGGTATTTAATAACACTAACAAAGGTAAGAATTAAGTTACCTCAGGCCTTATAAATTTAAAAATCACCTGTGGGTCGGACCTTGATCATTTATTGCATATCAGCCATTTTGGATTTTTGATCAATTTTCTAATATTTTGTGAATTTTGAAACCAAAGACGAATTTTTTCTTCAGTTTTGGAGTCTTAAATTAATCCTTATCCAATTATCTTTCATATAAATATGTCAAAGGCTTGTCCTCCACTTAAATTTCTTCTGATGACTATTTTTGTGAGCACCTGAAAAACAATAGCTTCACGGTCGCCATCTTGGATTTTCAGCCAAATTTTCCTTAATTTGCACATTTTGCTGCATTTTGAAACCATGGACGATTTTTTTCTTCATATTTTCCAGCCCACAAGTAATTCTATGACAATTATCTTTCATATAATACAAGTTAAATGCTTGTCTTCGACTTAGTTATAATTTTTTGAATACATGATCGAGCCGTCTATGTACACGAAACCCTGTGAAAACGGCTGCAATATTTCTCCTTTATGATTTTGTTCCAAAACCATACAAACATTTAAAATGTTCAAGCAGTCGTGAACGGTCTTGACAAGAAACACATGCAAGTCTCTTTCAATTTAAAATCCCCCATTGAAATTACCTGAATTATTATGTAAATGGACATTTCAAGTTCAGATATTCTCTCATTCATTTTCAAACGGTAAACACTTCACGCAAACTCGAAGGGTGGTCAGTAGTTAGTTAAGTGAGTAGGCCGACAGTTCACGCCATGGTATTGATTAATGTTAACTATCATGATTGTCCCATAGACTTACATGTGTGCAAAGTGGTTTTTTGACCATTTTACGCTACACGGCCGCCATTTTGTTATTTGAGCTTTGTTTTCAAACGCCGTTTTCACCAGGTTCTAACAAGATATTGTAGGTAATAAATGTCTTCAAAAAATTTTTATATGTCTATCCACTTTTGCGAAATTTACTGACATAAAAGTGTAAACCTTTTTTTGGACCACTCTGTACGCAGATCGTGGCAAAATTGAACAATGCTTATGCAAACAATATGTTACTTCATCAATGTTTTAATAATTATGTTCTATCAAATTGACGAAAAGATGAATTAACTGGACGAATGTGAATTTCACCAAATATGCATTTAGCGAGAGACGTTTTTAAAAAGCTGGAAAATATATTTTCAGAGTGTATACAGGAAACGCAATGAGGGCGAAGGCGCCAATATTGACGTGAAGTACATTGTACCGTATAGCGAGTCCTGATATCTTATCAATTAAAGAAAGTATCGAATCCTTTTTATCACGGCTATGAACTTCAGAAATAAGCACATGTGACGGTTATTAACTGGTATAAATCAGAATGGAAATAATTAATGGGTAAAGCCACCACGTTTACTTTGACTAGCAAAGTTACAAACTGTAATTAGGTTAGAACACATGAGTTCTATCAGTCAGATCAAAGAAAAGAAATGTAGTATGCTGCTGTATGGGAATATTAGAAAGGTGAATTTGTATATGCTTATATTTCAATACAAAAAAAACATAGGCTGGTTCGTAATTTGCTCCTATACGAAATTAGAAATTTCACGATTTTGGTAACAGAGAAAACGATTCTAAGTAAATCATTTCAGGTGGGGATTATTTTAATGTAAAGCTTTACACCATGTGCAAATAAGATTTTCACATTTTTGACGACGCTGTATTGAAATCTCTCTTGCATTTTATTTTTAGCCCTTCAAACCATAATTCCCCTTAATAAAATATATTTGTATAGGCATTCGGTTTTAATAATGGTGATTTGATTTGATAGTAGCACTTAATTCCAGTGCATACGGAGAGCTTTACGGACCACTTGAATTCGACTGGTTCATTGGTGGCAAATCAAATTAACCATTACCCACTCAAGTTCACTTGACATACAGATACGGTTTATCCTTGTTTCGATTCTCAGATTTTTTTTCCAAGTAATTGGCTTGGCACATAATGATCATGATTAGACATGACAACGGTGCAAATGCGGTGGGATTTATGTACTTGCTTTTGGTGGCATGCTTGGGCATGGACACATAGATTATAAGAGGACCAGAAACACAGTTCAAAGCCCCTATAACCTTGCCGCTTTTTGTAATCAAATCCCACCATGATCCCATTTACCGGCTTAAGGGTACGCGATAATCATCCTCTCAGCAGGAGAGCTTCCAAGCCATCACTCAGCACGTGTGAGATTCTTGCCGAAATCATGGTCCAGGAAACTAACCGTGAATGATTTCATAAGGCAAGAACAATGTTTTCATACTTTTCCTCGCCAACTCGATTGTCGTTTCATGCAATCTCTACTCTAAAATCAATCATAATAAAGTCTTTGTGCCACAAGTGGGAAATTGTGTCCACGATCTTTCGATACAAGGCGATCCCTACAAACGAACGCCACGAAATCCAAGCCGACAGAAGGTCGTTCTGTTGTAATACTGAAATAAATATTAACAAAATAAAACGCACACCACCTTATCATCATAGCGCCACTATATGAAAATATGCTCCTGGAGCATCGGGCCCAGAATCTCAATATAACCATCAATCATAATTAACAAACAGCGTCGGCTACCAAGTAGCTACAAAAACAACAACAAATTAACACCGAATTAAAGCTATACTGCCAGGTTGGTGTTTTTGAGCTAAAAATTACATAAGGGCACATTTGGGTACAGATTCACACATTATATTTTGCTACAAAGGTACACTGAAAATTCATAAAAACCACTTCTTACTTCTTTACCGACTCGTAATTATTGAAGTTGAAACTACCTTAATTTGTTGGGATTGGAGCTGAAACAAGTACATGAAGGTGCACATTTGGAACCAAATTCAGAACATTAAATTTGCACAAGGGACATTGAACATTTCATACCACCAAATCTTATGAGTCGGAAGTTGTCGGAACTTTTTAAAATCATTTCACAAGATTTTAACAATTACGGGTACAATAAAATCACCCAAAATGCAAGCTTATTTTCTGTAGTCGTTGATCTTCAAAGAAATAACGGATTTTGATGCGGTTTTAGGCATTTTCTGAAGGAGTGTCTCCTCTATTTGGTGGCATCAACTTTAAAAAAAACACGCGTAGTACGCTCAGTTTCAAAGATCCCTACAGCACGAGATCTCAACATCCAGTTAAACTACAAAAATTTTGTGGACAGTTTACACCGCTGTTATTGCATCGATCGCGGCAAAGAGATAAGATCACAGGCCGTCGCGGTGTATGCACGACAAAAGACATCGAGTGCCTGGCTTTTGTCAAGATGAATGGGTAATTGGTTTAATTAATTTGTGGCTTTCGCGTTGTAGGTCCTCTTATCTATTATATGCATGCACCTGGTTCACCTGAACATTTCAGCTATTTCTACAGGTGATCCCTTTGTATTTTCTGCATGCTTGGGTGGTTCTTGAGGCAGGTCTGGCCAAGATAACCTATTGACCTGCCGTGCAAGCGCCCATGGACGCACCTATCAGTTCCCTTTTTCCATTACTTCATTTAATTAGCTTATTAATTTATTGTAAATATTGTCACTGATAGAAACCATTTCAATAAGATGCAAAATAAAAATTAGCCTGTAATTTTCCTTAAATTACTTTTTCCACAAAATACAATAATGATTTTCAAACATAAGTTACATACAGCATATTATTTCATCTTCCCCGGCTGGACACTGTCTCCTGCGATCACATACTTGCTTGTTTGGTATACAGGGGCGGAATTGATAAATGTTATTTGACCTGCAAAGGAAGCCATCACAGCTCACATTTTCTACAGAGGAGAAAAGAATAAGTTGCGGGCATATTTTTAACATGAACAGGAATAAACCATTTCTATGTTTGACCAAAGTCGGAAGTAAAATGAAATGATGGCGCCATGTTTTGATTAATTGCTAAGCCAGTGGTCAAATCGATACTGAAAATGAGGCTCGGTGTTACACTCTTATACCCTCTAATTCGTTTGATAACTAGGTATTTTAAGGACTGGTTATTGTCACCTATATCCCTAAACGTCCCTTAATCGCTTCAAACCCACCTGACAAAAATCACGGAGCGGACCCCTGCTTTTTGGGTTAGTGGGAAATTGCTCCTAGATCTGACAACAAAAATACCGCTACCTCACTTTTTGCGGTGATTGTCAGATTTTCCTCAAGGGTCGTTAGGGATATGAAATAGGCCAGTCTCAACCATGCAACGATAGAACTCCCTTCAAATGTACTTCTTCCCCAGCAACAAGTAATTGAAACATAAAAGAATGTGAAATTATTTTGTTTTCACTGGTGTGACGTAGGCCTACCCCAGCCTATGCATAAAATGATGTATCAATAAAAAAAAGTCATACTGTCATGGTACAGTTGTAAGAAATATTTACAAATGAAACAGAGATGCAGAATTGGTTGCAATCATGACAATGTGTGTTACATTGTCTTCTGAGACTGAGTTAAATTGTTAAAGGTGCATTTCGTGATTTCAGCACCTTCTGTTTTATTCATTGATCACCAGATATCCTTGAGAAAAGCTTATTCTCAAAATTTGAGCTGATCCCGATCTTGCGGTTTGGTGTGATGAGCAATTGCTCGTTTCCCACGGCCCCATAGGCTACTGTGCTGTAATTTCTGTCCGTTTACGGACAGAAAATACAAAATTGCGAATTTCTTACAGATGCGACTGAATTTGCACGTAAGATTGGGCACACATGGATTACTAAGGCTAACGGTTCAGATGATATAAAAATCTCAACATGTTTTAGGTAAGTCGGGGGACGAGGCTGTGGATCACGAAATGCCCTTTAATACTGGTCCACGCAAAAAATTCCTATCAATGGCCAAAGTCGGTCGTAAAATGAAATGATGGCGCTTTAACACTTAAGTGCACGGGGGTGGGGGGGATTCATGCTGTTATCAACAAAAAGATTCAAAAACGACAATAACTTCTAAGCAAGTAACTGTTTATGGACATATGGTAAAACACCTTACGTAAACTAATTTTTTTCACAGACAATTAAAGACGAGTGATTTTGATTTTGTGGTTAACCAGTTTGTAGTGTTTTTCTTGAGATTTGAAAACATTTGAAACGTATTTGGCATCCGACCCTCATCCAATGTCAGTCAAGACTGATCTATCGGGTACACACTTTTCGAGTGAATCAAATTACAAAGGGATTGAAAAATAATAATAATTTGCAAGAGAAGATCAGGACAATGAAACCGATATAATTGTTATGCAACGAAAAACATTATGATCCTGTGTCATGAAATAGAGTGTCCGTATGACTGAGTGTCCCACCGCCCATCCATCTATTGTGTTCTCCAATGAGTGCTGTACGCATCATTTGTTTCAGCACTGTACCCAAATGGCCCCGTCTACAATGTCACGGTTTATTCCGTACATGTTGACATGTAGCTAGGACACTCTTATGGGGGACACTCAGTTTCTTTACACCGGCCGTGATCTGAACATTTTTAATATAGCCCAACTCAAGCATTATATTACTTTCACAAAGACTACTGAAAATAAAAGAGACTTATTTTATTACTGACATAATAATTCCATAGAACAAATACCGATTTAAAGCGTGTTATATGGCCTCCATTTTTCTGATTAAACTCTCAAAAGTATTATTTTCTCAATTTTATTTGAGAAAGATTTCTCACGGGAAAAGCACTTTGCTTACTATAAAAGAGAGAAAAGGGGAATACCCCTAGTTTGTTTTGCAAGCTGCACCTGTTTAGATTGCACAATAGGGGAAGTGGGGAATTCCCCAAGGATGCTAAACTTAGAAACTTGTTTATGTTTTGAGATCAAAACATTGCAGAACCTAGGGAATTCCCCCACAAAGTTATATACTAGTATATGAAGTGATGTAATTCGGGTGATGAATTCCAATTGGTCAGCTAGTGTAAGGTTATGTTTATGCATGAGAATGATGTAATGATTATTGTTAGAAAGGGGAATCTATCTGTGAGTAGTTAAATACTACCACTGGAAGGACTCTCTGCCAGCAGTTGAAATCAGGAGCTGAATTAGAGCTCTGGAGCTATACAGTATAATTATAGCTAGTTTTACTCTGCACTAAGGAGCAGACATCAAGTACCTAGTGCCAGGATATATAATTCCATGTGAGCAGAGTTGCTGTAATTATTCTACTGTCATCTTTGAAGCCGAAAGTGCTGGGAATCAAAATAGGATTCCAAATTGTGGACAGATAGATATCGTGGTGATTATCTTGGACTGATATACTGTGGATTTATTATCGTCGAGGGACTTAATTTAACCATGTCGTCTTGAACTGCTGGACAAGATTACCTTCAGGACTGAGAAGATTCCCTTGGAATAATTATAATACCTGAGGAGTTTTGTATGAACTTGTGCGCTGTCATTTGAAGTCTTCGCTGTGAGGACAAAATCATCGTTGAACTGCAACGCTTCTTGT